>JAQIYA010000381.1:0-21731 GCA_034699355.1 Microtritia minima
GCCATAATGTGTGCGTACGTGAGAAGTATATCTTTATTGTGGAGAAAACAAAAAATAGGTTAACCAAGACATAGCTGGCGATGAGATCGCTATCATGTCCTGCGAGTTGTGTGCGTCCGATATAAACCTGAAACTGTGCAGTCGTTGCTGTGAAGTGAAGTACTGCTGCAAACAATGCCAACGAAACGATTGGCCGAAACACAAGAAGGTATGCGTACCTCAACTCTCGACTCTCACCACTACTCTCACCACTACTGCCTCAACCACTCTCACCACAGATAATGTGAACGACAATCAATTTTGTGAGCAAAAGAGTGACATTCATTTAAATATGTCGAACATATCGATCAATGAATCAAACAATTGTGTGTTGTCTTCGTTTGAGGACAAATCGGTGACGAATTCATTAACGAACTCAACGACGAACTCAATGAGCTATAGTGTGCCGCAAACGCAGTCCTGTTGTACTGATTCGCCACAAATGGCAGACAATAGTGAGCTAATTATTGAGTCAATTATGGCAAAACAATTGTTCGAAACTAATAAAAAGCCGTTACCGTTAAGCGATAATTATTTTAATTATAATAATATAAATGTAAGCAAAAAATTAATGGATAAGAGAAACAAAATAATGGAAAAAATGCAATTGTATTGCGAGACCATATTAGACGATATGAATAATTTCGGGTTTTGCGTAATCGACGACTTTCTCGACGGCTTAGGCGATGACATACTGGCCGAATCGCGACACCTCTACTCGCGAAAGCTGTTCAAAGCCGGACAACTGGTCAACAATAAGGCAACCAATTCGCAGATCATAAGAGGCGATCGTATCGTTTGGATTGAGGGCACCGAACAGGGCTGCGCTCACATCGGGTTTCTCGTGCAGACTCTCGACTCTATTGTTATGCATTGCAATGCTATGTCAAATAACGGCGAGTTTTCCAAATACCGAATTAATAGCCGAACGAAAGCGATGATCGCCTGCTATCCCGGACACAACTCCGGTTACGTTCGGCATATCGATAATCCAAATCGTGACGGACGTTGTGTTACGAGTATATATTATTTGAATAAAGACTATGACAGACAGGTAACGATTTTGAACGATCAAGTAGTTTATGCGTGATCTAATGTTTTATTACATGTTTGTAGAGAGACGGCGGAGTTTTGCGACTCTATCCAGAAATGAATTCTGGACACGTAGCAGACATAGACCCCAAATTCAATAGAGTCATATTTTTCTGGTCCGATCGTAGAAATCCTCACGCAGTCATGCCATCGAAAAGTATGAGATTCGCTATTACTGTGTGGTATTTTGACGCTCAGGAAAGGGAAAAATATTCATTGAATCAGTCATCGAAGCAAAATGGTATTTATTTTTAAAATAATTTTATTTCTTATTAATTAAAATGAATTTTTTTTTTATTTAGATAAAGATTTGCGGCCGTTTTAGTTGATTTGCTGTCTATAAATACTATAATTTGCGGATTAAATACAATTAATTTTCATTAAAGTGTCATATTTTTTTATTTTAACAATATTCTGCTGCATTGCTATTTCATTTAAAATGTAATTTCATGCGAAGAAATATTAGATTTTTTCGAATCAATTAAACCTAATGAAGACAATTATATTTTGAAACAATAATCTCAATAAAATTAATTTTGGTTTATTGTTTTAAATAATTGAATAAATATTACAAATGCTATGTCTGAGGTGCCACTCATGCTTGCATTTCTATGTGCATTTCTACACAAAGAAGGGTTGCAATACTATTGAAATAATTTTCTTATGAAAGTACAGTCGAGGTACCATTTTTATCAACATTTTTCAAAACCCAACAGTTAATAAAAATGGTACCTCGACTGTAATACTTAGATATAGCAAAAGCAATTTCAATGGTTTAGTGATATAATAAGACAATTTCCGAAACAGTCGTAATGGATGTCACAATCTTTAACATCTTTAGATAATAAACATTTATTGATTAAAAATTGATTCAACTTTAAACTAGAATTCAGAACATACTGTATTATCTGGCTTTTTATGGCATACAATTAAAAATGGTTTGAGACCTCAAACCCTTGAATAGCAAATTCTCTTTTTTTCTTGCATGCAATAAAAACTCAATACTTACTGATTTTATTTTGCAGTATCTTTTTTAAATTTCATGCAATGAAAAGCCAGATAATACAGTAATTAATAGTAATAACGATTGCATAAATTAATTTAATGACGTAATTTTAACGCAAATGGTTCGCATCTAAACTTAATTTGAAGATTCTGTTAATTTGGCGAAACTGATTCGACAGGCGTTAAAACTTTGGCAAATACTAAAGACTATCGACCGGAATAAGAGACAAACAGAGCGATGAATATTGCTTTCATTTGCATGATAGCTAACGGCGGTTCGGATCACATGAATAAGTACTCCAATATCGATCTATTTCGCCGACAAACATGTGTCACTTCTGTAATGATTTCGAGATCGGCACAAAAATATCTCCATAAAATAAAGAGTTCAGTTTCAAAGTACAATTTTGTTTTTGAGTCTATATCAGCAAAAAACAGCAAGACTTTGTCCTACAATAATACTTACGAATCAGTTTTTGGTATAAAATAATTTCTAGTGAACAATGATTATTATAAGGCACACCAATATTCAATTCTATTTTTTAAAACACTTGAAATAATGCTGAATATTTTATTGCTGCAAAATATAGTTTATAATTATTAACATATCAATACAAAGTATTACTCAAATATAAATTTAAGAACATATTTAAACAACTCTTATTATCATATTATTATCATATTATCATAATTATTATAATGCAAATATTGAATCAAGAATAACAAAAGTAAAATACTTAAAGTTGAACACAGAAAAGGTAAGGTTATTAAGATATAAGGATTCATGTATAGTTACATGCATTGGCAAACGAATTTATGATTAAACATAATTGAGAAATATATATATATGTGTTTATAACTGACTTTAATAAACAAATGTTCATCGAATGAATATTTGAAATATGTTTGAGCTTTTGAATACGAATGCATTAAATGATTTAATGCTTATTCAAATTGTAAAAAATTAACGACATATAAAAAATATGTAAAAAAATGTTTGTTTTTCGATACAAAATATAAGATTAAAATAGTAAAGTTAAACGTCAAAAAAATAATGGCAGCGATAGTGTTAATGATTATGATCTCACAAATAAAAGAGAGTATCCGCCAAACGAGCATTTGGCTCGCGATGCAGATGAGTGCCGGTCAGATAAGCCAATTTGTGTGCGTATTGGCACGGAGCAGGTACGCGAATGGTGCCCTTTATTTAATTAAATCGTAAAATACAGTTAATATTATAATTGTAATTATAAATGTTAACTTACGATCCAATTATAATAGAGATGTGTCAGTTTATAAGCCAGCTGTTGGTGATGATGAGGCTTCCAGTTTGTGTCGTCCTTTATTATGTTATACATGGTCGGAGCGACCGTTCCCTGGCGTACCGATTGACTTATGAGATAAAAGTCGTATCTCTCGTGTCGGGTGACCACAGTGTCAATAATAGTTCCCGGTTGGGGATTGTCGTACTGTCGGTCTCCCAATCGTTGGAAAAATCTGGCGTTAACTCGTTTGGTCACAATGATAAACGACAGTTTAATTCCTTGAGCAGCGGCGCCAATCTTTTGTATGGCGTCTTCGATTTGTTTCAATTCAATTGTGTACACGTATTCGATGTCTCCTTCAGATACTCCATCGCGATATATGACAAGTCTTTGGGGCAATTTTTTATTAATATCAAAATAACGTTTCAATCCGTCTAAATAGGAAAAAATAAAAATATAATACAACGATAATAATTTTAAATTATTATTAATTAATTATTATTTACTGGAAAAATTTGTAGAAAAATTGCCAGAAAGTTCTTCGCGACTGGTATGATAAGACACTCTTGAGTACCACTTTGTGAGCGTGGCATTAGTGCTGCAGACGAATCCACCGATTGCTCGTCCGCGTTGACTGCTGTCGCGATGCACATCGAATCCGACGACCATCAAGTCTTTCGGCTTAGAGACAAATTTCAAGTTACTCGCTATACAGTAAATCATACAACAAACTATTACAAACCGGAATATCCAAAGCCCACGCTTCGGCGCCCAATTTGCAGGCCATTTGAATGCCTATCTTTGTGCAGACAGACATCAACATTTGCTTTTTAGCTAACGTTCTTTGAACCACCATTTGAGAAGCTATCGGATGATCACAGCAGAAAATTTTCTTTATGGCATCATAACGTTCTTTATTATTATTTGGCAAAATGACGACAACAATTTGAATCTTTGGTGGTATGCTTTTGCAGATCTCCACAAAAGTAGAAGTTCTGTCGTTCTCGAGAGTTTGAACCTGAGGTCTGTTAAGCTGAACGCCGAGCGGACGACACACGCGATTAAGTGTGTTCGCAAACTCGTCAACAATTCCTTTGTCGCGTTGAGTCGATATGATGACCCACTCGCCGATCCGCACGCCGGCGAACATTCCCTTACCTCTGATTTCTTTACTGAAATCGCCGGTTTTCTGAACAAATGTTGAGCCCGTTTGAACGGTTTCGTTGTGCATTAAAATCTTTTCGCAATCGAGACGACGAGCGCCCACTTCGACCAACGTATTTTCAAACTCTAGGCCCCATTTGCCCATTGCTTCGCGCACCTGAGGGTCTGTAGTGATTTTTCTTATAAAGCCTTCCAAATTCTTAACTCGACTATTGGGATCCGCTTGAGTGGTTTGGGTCATCGATTTTCTAACATTAAAATCGTTTCTCAGAGACTCGGAAAGACCAGTCATATTACATAACTCCGGAACGAGGAGTATTTGCGTCGCCTGTCCGGCGCGTATTTCCCGAGCGCTCGGAAGTCCCACCAAAAGCGGCTGTCTTTCATCTCTGATATTTAACTGATACTGTTGTTGGTAGTAATCTTTGATTGTGATGACGCCTTGTCTTCGCTCAAATGTTGTCAATGGATTCTTGTCGAATGCGATGTCATCGATGCGATATGTTTTGTTATTATAACTGGTGAGCACTATAGAGCCGGCCAACTCTCGACGGGCGCTGTCCTGAAATCCTGCGCGATCTCGTCGAAGTATTTCCTGCAGGTTTTCGTAGACGGTGTCCGAACGGATCACTTTGTGCACCGTATCGGTGACCATCATAATGCCGTCGTCGTGAAGGTTGATGGCAGTCAACACGCCCTGCAATACTTCCAGTCTATGTTCGGTGAGCCGATGACGAATCGTCGGGTCGAAGAAGTGACGGCCAATCAGGTTCCACTTCAGTATTTGCATATTGCGCCTCATCTGCGTGTTGTAGAGTCGCATCATTTCCTGGTGACCCCACGAGATCTCTCCCACACGTCTGATGCGAATGCGAATGTTCTCTCCGTCTGTGCGACGCGTCGAAAACAGTTCCGTTTCTTCTTCGGGCAAAAGTCGAGTTGACTTCATGTTTGCCATGCCGTCGAAAACCATGCAATCGCCGAACGCCTCCATATGATTGAAGAGTAGAGCTCTGCGAAGAAATATGGCATCGATTTGCGGCTCGAAATCCACGTGATAGTCATAAACAATGGTGTCCTTTGGAGTCGTCAAACGAAAATAATTGGCCACAACTCGAACGGGTTGACCGCCTTCTCCGCGCGTGGTCTTCACCGTTGCGGGTATGGTGCGAATGGGCGCCCCTCGATATCCCGCACGTCCTCTCACTGACCCACCATTTCCTTAGTTTTGCAAAAATACAATGCATTATTACCACAAAAGCTGATAATCAAAGCCAATATGCGAAATGTGATACCATTTCCGTTCCCTCCATTTCCACCACCACTCGCACCTTCAGCGGGCGGTAAAGGCGGCGGTTCGTGAGGGGCGGTCGGCGGCCGACCTCTGGCTCGGCCCCGAGACCTGCCCGCGCCTACGCTTTCGCTTTCAGACATCTATAGTCATTCAAATATTTATCAATTAAAACTTCTTTTATATTAATAAATAGCTATAGTAATATAATAAACAAATTTCCTAACACTTCATCGCATAAACTAATAATTTTTAAATCAATTATTTAAAGTGTTAAAAGTGATGTCAAAGTATGCAAAAGTATTTAGTGATCAATTCATTATCTTTTTTGTTAACAAACAAACTTAAAGCAAGCGAAGCATAATTTTCTATTAAACGATTTGAAATTAAATGAAAGAAATATTTATATTTAGTGATGAAATATATGAAAAGTGATTATTTAGTGATGAAATATTTGAAATTAACTCATTAACAAAGCTTCAAACTTACGGCAAACAGTTGTCACTTCCTATCGATGAACTTATTGTTACCGCAATCGCAGCGAAAATTACAGATCGTTGACAACTCGAAGAGATCGAAAGCTATTTAATGATAATTAGATAAATAGCAATACAATGCTAACAATGCTATACAAAGCGCACAAACAGGACAAACAAAACAACAGGATATGGAAATGATTTATTGGTATACAAGTTATAAGTAAATAAAGTACGCCAATCGAGTTATCGCATCGATGATAAGATAACTTTATAGATTAAGTTAAGTTTAGAATAAATATGGTGAGAGCAAAGTCGACCATCACTGAGTCCAGTCCAATGTCCACTTGTGGTGTACTCACTGTTTTCCAAGTAACTGCTAATTATTAAAATCAATTCAAAGATTAGTGACAATGCCTTCTGGCTATGTATTGATGTGCTCTACTTTACAGTAACTGTATTTTAAGTTTCTTTACAGTAATCTTTACTCATTTCTTAATAACTAATATCACTTCAATGCAGGTATTATTGCTGTAATAGAAGTGTCTGACCCTTAGCCCTCGTGTATATATGTTGAGGTTTTAAAACAAAAAAGCATGAAATTTTATTTTTAAAAAATTCGAAAATTTTTGTTTTTGTTTGAAAATCTGAGAAATTGTTTCACAGATCAGATGAGTTTTGATCCTCCCCTAGATTTTTGGAATAATTCATTGTAAATATACATTGAGAGTAGAGTACAAACTAATATAAACCAAAATCAAATGAAATCAGCTTCAAATCAACTTTAAAAACGGCAGTTTTTATTTTTCATGACTCGAAAATAAACAATTAACAAATGACTTGTAAATTGTCGAAAATTACAATTTCGATAGCAATTGTAAATTTAAAGATAAACTTAACAAAATAAAAAATAATCAACACTTGTTTTATATGTTACAAAAATGTTAGTTTTGTTCATTTGAAAAAACTGAATGACTAAATAAGGGATAATAAAGATTGCGTAACAAATGGTGAGTTACATAAAATTTCAATTAAAGCTACAGTATTACAACAAAAAGTTTCATATGAAGGATAAACAGCATAAATACAGTGCTCATCAATTCAATTCAATTAATTCAAATACAAAATAATTGTACATGTATTTCAGACATTTATGTTGGCTATTAAATAATGATTTTATTAATAGTAGTTATAATAATACTGCATTTGTGTGATTGTTATTCATATTACGATTACATAACTTATGTAAATATAACAAACAAAGCTTTTCATGTTTTTATTGTAGAATAAATATTTTAAAAATTAATTTATTTCAAGCAAATTGTTAAGAAAATCGAAACAATTCTAAACAATGTTTGACATAATTGCTATTACAAGTGTAACAAAAGCATGATTTTCTGAAGGTCTGAATATCCCTTTGAAAATAATTAAAACCTCATTAAAAGCTCAAATTTACAATTCACTGTAATGATTGATCGCTTGTGTCTTAAATAATAATTAAACAATTAAATTGTTTGATATTCTGTAAATATTTATAATATAAGCACTTTATGGCGTATAAACAATTAAATTAATTTTAAGTCATTATAATGGGATGCGATAATTTTTTAGATGAGTATATATATAATCATATATATATAAGTACAATATATGAATTATCCTATTATTTTATATATATCCGCGTTTTAACTCAATTAAAGTACATTTATATTAAGCGCCCAATCATTCAAAATTCACAAATTTTGTTTGCATTAATTATATGCCACATACATATTACAGTAAAATACAAATATATATAATAAAATTTGTTTAAAGTAAAAGTTAAAAAATTTAGACATTTAAATATAAATGGCAAAAGCATGCATAGTGTGAGCCGGTTTTATATGATTTCAAAGTCAGTTCTTACTATTCATATGTAATGAATGAATGTTAACGAGTGAGTGTGTGTCTGTGTCTCAAAACAATATTATTGGAATAATTGAAATTGAAATAACTATATAAATAACTAGCTTAACGACTGAAAACATTTGACCAGTTTTATTAACTTAATTCAGTTCAAAACACTACTAAAAGTTTCGTTAAAAAGTTTTGCAAATATAATTAAAATTTAAATTCAAATATGGTTTATCACCAAATAATGCACTGGTGTCACAATTGATAACAACTTTAAAAATAATAATTATAATAAAATGATTATTTATTACAAACTTGTGCAAAGTAAGACTTGTTGTAAATAAAACAATTATAACGCAATAATCAATTAAGTGCTCGTTTGCTAAGATCTCTCTACAAGCAAAGTATGACTAGAATTGAAAAACAAATATCATTGAATATCATTGCCGATCCTTTATTACAAGACGACACACTTATAATCGAAATAAACAGTCGACGCATAGCATCGGATTATAGAAAGTGACAAATTTTGTGTAACCAATTAGATTATGTCTTCGATTATTTGGTGGTCCGTCAAATTCTACAATTAATTTCTTACCCCAATATGCAATTATGACTAAATAAAATACATAGTTATGTTGTGGGCCCGTCGGATGAGTAAAGTCCAGGATTGAAATAGTCGTTCGTAAAAGTAAATCCTCGAAATTCTAACTGATTTATTGTTTTCAATATTTCAGGATTGACTGGTGTTAATACCGGCTCTTCTTTGGTGAAATCTTGATCAAAATTATTAACATCTCGTTTCGTTTTCTTTACAAAAAAATAGTTTAAAAATTAATTTATGCAAAATGAGTTACTTGTTATTGAAAAGTTTCAATTGTTTACGTATCAATTGTTAACATTAATATTAAAATTAATATCTAATAATTTAAAATTAATTTGATACTAAAATATTAATTTTAAGATATATATATATATAATTAATACATCAAAGAAATAAATATTAAATTTTTTTAAAAAAAACTTACGATCTTTGGACGAAAAGGCGTCCTAACTTTCCTCGCCTGAAGCGCCTCCCATTCAATGTCTTTAAAAAACGCGTGATTAAGTATAGCTTGTTCACAATTTTGCGTTACAACACAGCCCAAACGCTTTGCTGGATTTTTGGTCATGAACTTCATAATAAAAGAAATTTATTTAAACATTTTATAAAATAATGTATTTAATAGAAAATAAATACCCCTTTAAGAATAGAAACCGCTTCTTTGGTTAACCATACAGGATATAGAACATCGTCGCTGAAATTTACATAAATTTTAATTTTAAAAAATATATTTGTTAATCTAAATAATAATAATTACTGTAATATAGACTCGAAAAGATCATCTTCATTGTCAGCTTCAAACGGCGGCTGACCGGCCATCATCTCATACATCAATACTCCCAACGCCCACCTAAATATGAATGCATTTATTAGAGTGCAAATGCTTATTAAATATTGATAGAAACAAACCAATCAACAGATGGACCGTATTCTAATTCCTGCAATATTTCAGGTGCAATATAGTCTGGAGTACCACAAAAAGTTGTGGTCGTTTTGCCTTCAATGATGCCTTCTTTACACATTCCAAAGTCTGCGATCTTGCAATGACCCTCACTATCTAATAGTATATTATCTAATTTCAAGTCCCTAAACAAATCAATACAAAAGATTAATTATAATGAACATTTGGAGAAGAATCCTCACCTGTATATCACACCATTCTTGTGGAGGAACATTAATGCTAATGTGACTTCTGCTGCATAGAATCGCGCACGTGGCTCATCAAACTTGCGGGCTTTTTGTATTTGAAACATTAAATCACCACCGTTTACATATTCCATCACAAAAAATAGTCGATCCTATTATGATAATACCGCATAAAAAAATACAAATTAGTAATAAACTAAATAGAATTTTGTAAAATTCTATTTTAAGTTTAAAGTTTATTAATAAATTGATTAATTTATAATTGCTGGAAATAGTACTGTTTACAAAATTAAAAATGATTTAAATTTTTCTCTACTTTATAGAAAAACAGTTTAACATAATTTAAAAGTTTTATTAAAACTTTTATTTATAGATTCAAAATAATCATGCATTTGAAATAATCATTAAATCAAATTCATAATATATGATTAAATAAATAAGAAAAATTCATTTAAATTTTAAGAAACATAAAATTTAAAATATTAAATTAATATTTAATATAGTATTATAAGTTAATTTAAAAAATTACCGGAGTTTGAAAACAAGAATGTAAAGCAGTTAGAAATGGATGTTTTGCAGATAAAGCTAAGATACGTTTCTCAGTCATAGTACAATCGACGTCGTCGTCTTGTAATATAACATCTTTTTTAAGCACTTTAACGGCATATACTTCATCGGTATTCTTCTTTTCTGCCAGCATTACCTGATTTGTAATAATTAATTAGATATCACTCTCAAACATATTACGACACTATTGCATACTTTTCCAAAACTTCCTTTTCCTAACACTTTTATAAATATGAAATCTTCTAAACCATATTTACGTTTCTTATCTTCACCAGTCAGTGATACATTACGATCTATAACCTGTTGGAGTGCTTTCTCTTGTTCTTTACTGTACGAGTCCTTAAATGATAATCGGCTCGAATTTGGCCCAACTGTAATCAATTCTTCATTAATATGCGTATAGTGGCCGATATCACCAGTTGTTGGTAACGGAGATGTTTTTGCGCGTTCGGTTACTGATTGCGCCATTTTATTTGGCGACTCTCCGATAGATGCTTTTTTTCTTCTAATACGAGATAATTTATCTCCAGATATTCCTAAACCCATTAAAGAATCGGCCAATAGTTTAGGATTAATTCCGCAATTATTCGCAACGTTTCTTTGACAACGCTTATGGACATTCATATCACAAGCTATGATACAAATTAAGTTTAGAATATAAAAATTTGAATTAAGCGCAAATGCGAACCTTCACACTGTAATCCCTGTCTGAACAATCCGTACAACATTGAGCCACAGTGATCACAAAAGGTCGGTCTCTTATAGTTGTGAACCATAAAACGGTGCGGTACGTTAATGCTGAAACCTGACAGAAATGTCTGCCAAACACATGAATAACACAATTTATCAATATATATGAGCAATAATAGTGAGCAAATATATTACATCGTCGATGCTTTCCTTACAACCCGGACATTTGGTCACAACGAATTCGTGGCATCGCTTATGCACGACACACGTACAAACTATGTATGAAACGCAAGTTCAAACAAATGCCAATCATGAGCACTACTAATGCAAACCTTGGCACTGATATCCCTGTTTCCCTAAACCCCAAATGAATTCGCGACAATGCGAGCAAAATGTTGGCTGACGTAAGATAGTGGCCATAAACTTATGTCCGTTCACCTGATGAACGCGTCTTCGCATCGCTCCGCGACGCCTATTCAAGCCCTGACGCTCTTTAAACTCTTTCGGCTCCTTATGGCGAACAGAAGACACATTTGGATCAACAGTTTGGCGCAATTCCACGCCGATATGTAGTTTACCGCCGGGTTCGAGATCGATCTGAAAGGCGTGTTGAGTTAGTTCGACACAAACAACGACACGAATACATACCCAAAACTCCGATTCGTGCACTCCATTGTGACACTCGTTGGAGAGGAGCTCATCGAAAGAGAGGGAGCAGTTGGCGACGAAGTCGTCGGGAGGAATGGCCGCGTCGTGAAAGACGGTCAGCAACAGGTTCTGAGCGTCGGCCACAGTGGCGACGAAGCTCTCGTTCCAAATGGGCCGAAACGTCCTCTGCTTCGTCGACGAGCGGTCGATGTAGTTGTCGTCGACCGCGATGTTCACGTACGGGTCGATAAGCATTTGTTGCGCTTTTCCCACAACTGTGTTGTGACGGACAGAGAATTCCGTGGGTTTGAGATCGAGAGCTTCGATCACTTTGAGGCGAATACTTCCGGTGAATGGCATCGCAGATGATATCGAAGCTAAACGTAAGTTATTATCAAATACTTCGTCTCGAAAATCTATTTCAACTCACTTTCAAACTTATATTTCAATTAGTTTTGGTTAAAATTAATAAATAAAAATGAAAGCAGTGGTAAAAATCACATAATCGTTATGTTTTGTCACTCGATTTGCAAACGAAGTCAACAGCAAATGAACCAAATTAGCCATAATTGCGGCGAATGTCAACTAATGATTACGAATGAAATGTTCAATCAATTTGTTTGTTAACCAAATCTCGTCAACAGTCGAAAGCCTCACAAATCGGTGATTCATTTGTCGGCCATTACTGTCTAATCAGACGTTTAAATGCCAGACGAGTCACACTCAAACAACACTATTCTCTCATATAAATGACGCTCACTTTTAGCGTCAATTCATTTCTTCTAACTCTAGAAGTTTTTATATTTTATTATTCAAACCTTATAAAAATAAATATAAATTATATTAAATACAAAACAAATTAATATTTTTAAAATGTTTGTCATATTTAAAGAATAAATTAATGATTTTAGCAAGTTTTTATTGATAATAACCACATTTCTTGTTAATTAATCTTTTATAAATAATTTAAAATTGTTATAATCTCTGTAACTTATTAAAATAATTGAGTAAATGAGTGAGTGTATGTATGTGTGTCTAATGTTTTTGTAAGCTGTTTTTTAATTGTTAAATTATATTATATTTTTAAATTTTTTTATTAACGGACCATAAAATAAATAACGGTTTTCAATTTTTATTGTTTTTAAATTTATAATAAATCATTATTCAACAATATATTGACTAAAAAATAAAAGATAAAAACAGAAAGAGGCAGATATTATGTGTGTGTGTGTGTGTGTGTGTGTGTGAGAGAGAGAGAGAGAGAGAGAGAGTTAAAATTGAAAATAAAAGATAAATTATGTGTAAGTGGTGAGCCATAGGGTAAGGCTAGTATTATTAAATATTTGCTACATTTAATTAAAAATCCATCGTTTAATTTTAAATAATAATTTTTAATGCAAAAATAATATTAGTTTGAATAAAGTGAAAATTATATAAATTTCCTATTAAATGGACGTAATTATTAAGAGAGAAATAGTGCATTACTCACAAAGTTATTGAGTCATATCGTTATGTCGTTATCATAGACTGTAAAGATTTAGTTAATCGTGTGTCGATATGAAAGTCGAGACACAGAAGCGCACGACAATGCGTGCCATTCGTGTGCGACGCGAGTGAGTGGCGATTATGTTAGCGTTCAGCTCATTGTTGCCGACTATTTATCTGTATATTAATGATGAGCTCTGAGAGGGAAAGCAGAACAGCTGCGACTCGCGTGTCGTCTTCGGGCTCGTCGATGGCCTTCATTATAGACTTTGACGACGTGTCCGCCAATAGAGTGTTCACAATCGACGACAGCATCCGTTCGTTCGCGCCTCCAAAACCGGATTCCATCGAAAAGCCAAGGCCTCAGAAGGGCTTGAATGGCAGTCATAGCGATAGCTCGCCCACAACGCACTCGATTAAGTCAAACGACAGACGTATCGACAACTCATCCAACAACTCGTCACACGTGGGCGACAAACACACCGACAGAGACACCGATTTAAATGGGCATTTGAGTGACTCCGCTAATTATCTCATTCATCGTATGCTATGCAGTGAACCCACAGCTAACGAAACCGACCATTCGTTTGCAAACAATTTTCTACTTAATTCTAGTGATAGTAAAGAAAATATGGATTTAAGCTCGAAATTGTCGCCAATAGAAGACATGCGTTCGCCCGTCAATAGTGCGGACAAATATTTAGGTGTTTCTGACGACAACAACAGTGAATCGGGTACTTATACGGTCGAATTGGAAAAGCAAGACAACGATCTGCAAGAGGCGCGAAACAAGATCGACAAGATTTTCGGCATTTTCGAGCAGAACGAGACCTCGAATTTTTTGCCTGATTTACTGCCAGAAACTAAACCTAAAAAGCCAGCTATTAATTCTTTACAGTCATTATTGTTCACAAGGAATGCCGATAAAAACAGTTCACGTGTCGAGCATCCAATCTCTTCGTTGGAGAGCAATGAGACGAAAAGCCAATTACCTCACAATCAAACATCAATCGCCAATTCTGCCACTTTTATTCGTCCGAAAAGAAAACCTCTTCTATTCGACAGATCAGAGAAAAATAATAATTTAGATTTAGTAAGTGAACAAAGTTCGCAAAAGGACAGAATTAAATCACTGTTAAATAGCAGCCAATATTTATTTAACAGTAGATTAAATGATTCAAATACTTTTCCGGCATCTGTTACTTCGCTCAGCACTAGTCATAACCATTCATCATTACTTAATAGTATACCATCGAATCCATTGTCTCGATCAAGCAGTCATTCAGCGCCGTCTACTCCTAAATCTCCATTAATAGTGCGAAAATTACTGCATTTACAATCAAAAGAGTTGCCTAAAGCAAGCAATTCATACAATGGCAACGCCAGCAGAAAGAATTCATGGAATCAATCGAATTCAGATGCGGAACAATACGATCTGTGGAGTTGTAATTCAGACGAAAGCACTGATCAAAGCAAAAGTTCAAATTCGGCATTCAGTAGGAATGATGGGAACGCGTCCACAGCGTCAGCGCCGTCCAAAATGAGATTCAATCGAGCGTTTGCTCTCCGAAGGGCTAGACTTGGAATGGAAACGCCAGGTATTCCTCTTAACATCAATAAATGTAAAGCTCCACCAAATCCAACAGTAAAGACACAAAAAGCGCGCTCAGATTCGGAGTTTAGTCGAAACGACGGCGGAAGGTTTAGTTTGAGGTTACCAAAGGCTAATGCGTCTAATTCAGCAAAATCATCGATTTATCAAAATAATCAAATTAGCAAATTAGGACCTAAAGAGCAAATTAACGTTAATAAGTTTCCGCTTCACCGAAAGTCCAGTGATCCGAATAACAGAATAACAAACGGAAATCGAGCCCCAGTTAAGCCTACTCTATCGGATAATGATAGGTATGTGAATAATCGCTCAAATATATTCGCTCAGTCATTACGACAGACTAATGGCTTGCATAAAAGTGCTTCATTTGCCGATTCGAAGATTTTAGTGGATAATGGCAGGAAAAATGAAGCTAATGTTAGGGGAATTACGACATTTCAAGTTGGAAAGAGATTTTTCTCCACTAAACCTCACCAAATGGCACAAATCGAAAGTAATATTCGACCTAAAAATGTTTCGACCAAACCCGATATAATGAGCATCAGTATGATATCGACACCATCTCATAGATCTCCAGACACTCCTTCTCCCACTAAAAGTTCATTTTATCCAAACAAATCTCGCGAATTGAGTGCTTTGGACAGTTTAGTAATTTCGGCAATTAATCAATTATCTCAAAAGCTGAGGACAAATATGCGTGATTTGCTCGAAAGAGAACGAGTGAAGCAACAAATTGGAAGTGAATTGCGTGTAATGATCGACGAAGTGCTTCCTCAGGTCTCCTCTCCAGAAAGAAGGCTTAACGACAACAATGATAACAATGTTAGCAGAGATCTTTCAAATGTTTTAAAAAATTTAAAGAAAGTGGAGCAAAGTTTTGAAGGTAAGCGTGAATTTTACTTTTAGTATTTTTTATGACATATTTTTTGTTTTCTTCGTCTAATAGTTGTTTCACTGCTTTTGGAACCAAACACATCAGCCAAACGTTCAGATAAAAGTCGCAAAATTTCTTCTGGTTTTTTCGTTAACGTTTAATATAATCATATTAAACATTTAGGAGTGCCTCGCTTTCCATGTGATACTCGAAATTTATTATTATTGACAAATTATTTGTTGTTGTTATTATGTTATACTGTACTTAGATATCTAGTATATCTTATATTATAAACATAAAGTTAGCAAAATTGCTCTCTTAATGTAAACGATAGAAAGACCGATTCAAGGTTTTATATATTTTTAATAACTTACACATGCGTATCATAATGTGTGCGCACTTTTAGCTTGTAATTCACACAAAACATGTTTCTATCTGAATATCAAAACATTGCTTTATAATTTAATGCTAATAACACTTATAACATTATGCTAATACCAAATATAGTTTAGTTAGCGTTTATATTCAGATTTAACAGATAAATCTAGGATTTAAAGTTGAATGCTTTAACTTTACAATATAAATTTTAGTTGTATACAATATATTAATGTGTATCTCGTTTGTGAATTAGATTGTTTATCATTTATTTTTCATGTTTAACTTAATGGAGTTTTTATCTTTTTAATTAGCATAATATTAACTTTAGTTTTTAACAAATGGAATGAAATGTACTGTAATTGAATAATTTTAAAAATGTCAATAAAGACCGCAATTTTAACTATAAGTGATCGTTGCTTCGTTGGATCCGCTGAAGACAAAAGCGGTGCTTTAATTCAACAATTTTTACAAACTAAAAAATTTGAAATAGTTCAACAGTGTATTGTGCCTGACGATAAAAGTAAAATTAAGGTAATTTTGTAGTTAATTTAGGCCAAATTTAATTAATGCAACGAATTAATTTAATTCATCATTGTTTAGATATTTTTAATTTTAACGGAAAATATTAGGGTGAATAAATGCTTACATTGTAATGGCATTATGCTATTCAATTTTCTATTTTTTTAAAATTAGCTTTAATTTAGCTTATAATTTAACTTATTATTACCATAAGTTAGAGAATTTCTTATGATTTAAATATTATAATATTTTATTATTTTTAATATCTTCATACTAATGAACAGCAAATTTATAAATTATTTAAATTAATACTTATCTTTTGAGTTATTATTACAATTAAACTTACAGTATTTAGTGCTAAAAATTTATTAAAATTTGATTTCTAAAGGAATTGCTAGAGAATTGGTCTGACATTTTAAAAGTTGATTTGATAATAACAACGGGTGGAACTGGATTTACGGCACGTGATGTCACCCCAGAGGTGACCAAATCTGTTATCGACAGAGAAGCGTCTATTCATATCGCTTTGATGGTCGAATCGTTAAAGTTTACTCCAATGGCAATGCTCTCCAGGTTTCATAATTATAATAATAAATTTATATTTCAATAATAATTTGCTCTAAATTTTATGATAAATAGAGCGTTGTCTATAATATGCTTGAAAGGTTCTTTCATGTTATTTTAAATATTTAATTAGTATCAATTAGTAGCAAATTTACAGCTGCATAATTCATGTAACACTCGCACTGCTTTAAGAGCTCATTTGCCAATTTAACGGTGGTTAACATTTGACCTCTTAAATTCAAAATTTAATGGATTCAATTAATAGAATATGAACAATACTAAATGCTTAGAAGAATTAAGATGAAATTTTAATTTTTTAAAGATTTATATACACTCTCTTAACCTGTGTTTTTTTAAAAATAATATAAAGTTTTTATGAATAAAAATATTTATCTAACGGACTATCGTTATTATAGTTACAATTCTCTAATTCTAATTCATAAATTTAATATAAATTTATTCTAAATCTTATTCAAAATTAATTTAGATTAACGTCAGGCATAAGAAAATCAAGTTTAATAATAAATTTTCCGGGAAGTGCTAAAGCATGTGAACAATGTCTTACTATAATAGAACCAGTGCTGCGACACGCTGTCGACCAATTAAGAGGTGATGCCATTCTAATTGAAGAAACGCACACTAAGATGCATCAAATTCCTGCTATTAATACAAGTATTTTGTACTTTTTTGCAAATAAAATTCCAAATATTTAAAATGTCACTAATTATAGGTAAAGTTAAGTTACAAAAAGTGTCGTCTCGTCCGCGCGTTTCTCAATATAGAATGATTACAATGAGTGAAGCCATCGCTACCATAATTAACGAAACACTTGACATCTGCCAAACAGAGACACTCGACATCAATCAAATTGACAAAATTAATGGCCGAATATTAGCCACCGATGTGTTGGCCAAAACTGCTTTGCCTCCATTCGACGCGTCCGTTAAAGACGGTTACGCCGTAATCGCTGCCGACGGTAGCGGTTCGAGAAAACTTATATCCTCTTCAGCCACAGCAGGAACTTATATTCAAACTAAAATAACCAGTGGTTACTGTTCGCGGATCAGCACTGGAGCTGCTGTTCCCGAGGGCGCCGATGCTGTGGTTCAGGTGGAAGACACTAAAGTTTTGGAAGAAACTGAGGTCAGAGTCAGACTAAGATTAGAAAAATTATTTTACTTTATTGAAATCAAAATTGTTCATATATAGGATGGCGAAGAAAGGGTGATTTTAATAGAAAAATCTCCATCGAAGGGTCAGGATATCAGACCAATTGGTTGTGACATTAGTGTAAGTGGCGAACCAATATTGAATAAATACACACTATTAGGACCAATCGAGTTGGGATTACTCGCCGCTATTGGCGTCGATAAAGTTCTAACTTTCAAAAGACCGATTGTATCTGTTTTGTCGACTGGAGATGAGGTCAATTTGTTTTACATGTTAATTATGTTAACATTCATAACTAATGCCAACAATTATTCAGATTACAAATCCTGGCGACAATTTGCGTTTGGGGTGTGTTTGGGATTCGAATCGCACAACAATTTTGTCTCTTTTAAGAAAGCAATCATTTGATTATTTAGATCTCGGAATAGCGAGAGACGAGATAAACGATTTGTACCACAAATTGAATGCCGGCTTAAATAATAGCGATGTGATCATAACAACGGGCGGCGTTTCTATGGGAGAAAAGGATTTACTCAAACAAATGATTGAAACAGACTTTGGCGCGCAAATACACTTCGGTAGAGTGAATCTTAAACCAGGAAAGCCGACCACGTTTGCCACTTGTGTGGTGAGCGGCAGAAAGCGATTCATATTCGCTTTACCAGGAAATCCAGTGTCGGCTTACGTGACTTTTTACTTGTTTGTATTGCCGGCTTTGAACGCATTGTCGGGAAAACTGATGCCTAAAGACAAGAGCGATATTTGCGCATATCATCCGACTTTGAATGTGGTGTTGAAGTTGGATAGCGGTTCGCTTCAATTGGACGACAGGCCTGAGTGGGCGCGCGCTGTCCTGTCTTACGGGGACAGCAATGCGAGCGCAACCATAACGGGATCGCAGAGAAGCAGTCGATTGATGAGCGCTAAGAATGCCAACGCTTTAGTGTTATTACCACAGCGTTCGCAACAAATAACACAAATAAAAAGCGGTGATATCGTGACCGCTATTTTGCTTTGAGTTGCGCTTAAACTTAATTAAACAAAATTTGCTTTATTTTATATTTGTATTTCTTATTTGAATAAAGAATTTATATATTGATGCCAATATAATGTTAACACGTATTAAGCATACAAATGAGTTGATTTTAACATCAATTATATTATTCGTGGTTTACTCGCTGATCACTACTGTCGAGATTTTTTCAAGAGAGCTCAGTGACGAGTGGGTTAACGCCACGTTCACCCCTCGAGAGTCTCGAGTCGAGACCGTCGTTCAGCACTACAGATACGGCTCGTGCCTTGTATTCACTCAATTTTCTCCCATTAACTAAAGTTGAAAAAACTAGTTCTTTGTGAGTCTAACAGCGCGTTATAACTGTTCGTCTGTGCGGCGAAAAAATCTTCTCAGATATACGCGGCGTATAAACGAGGCATATTTTTTTACTGTCAGGATTTATGTAACTCATTGTAACGAGATTCTCATTGTTAATGTAGAGCATAGAGCATAGAAAAAAAGAGATTATTACTAAAGAGAAATTTTAATAGAAAATATTTCGATTTGTTTTGCGATATAAGAATGTCATGACTCATGAGATTCCTTATTTAAAAATTATATTCTTTTATATTAATAAATTAATGAAATTAAATAATTTTAAAAAAATTAATATTTACCGAAACTTTCGGAACATTTGCGGGAGTATTTGGTTTTAAAGTAAAGTTAGTCTGGTCTGTGTATACGAGAATATCGTTATTAAAATTCGTTGGTCGCGGAGCCGATACTACTAAATATTCATAAATTTCGTCGGAAATGGGGCCGACTTTGGTCCGACATTTCATTATCGGTTTCATTTTTGTTGACCACCTCTGCCGATGCTTTTTCCGCCTTACGGCAAAACTCGGCGTCAATCTTCGGCTCGACTCGAGTCGCATTCGCCGACGGCTTCACTTCTTCTACCACTTTATTCTGTGTCCCGGGTTTAGACCACAATGGGTTTGAACTGATTCACTGAAATGAAATGATCAAAAAAACACGTTTCTTTTCAAAAATTTCACAATTGAATTCAAGTGCTCGTCACGAGAGCGGGAGAGAGAGAGAGAGAGAGAGAGAGAGAACAGAGCGGGCGAAACCCCTTATAATTGGTGTGATTTCAGGTGTCCGACACCTCGGTTCACACTTCCCCCCGTTTGGCGTCGACCCCTTCAGTGGTCACAGGCAGACATTGTTGTGATACACTTTATTATTTTAATAAGTTATAGAGATTAGTATTATCTCGCATTCTATAATTTTAAATGTAATTTTTCGGTCCAAATACAGGCAAAATTTGTGAATTTCTTTAACGCTACGGAAATAATTTTATGTCCGTTTTGTACCATTCAGTGCAGAGTTTAGATGAATACTAACACAGTGTATATAAGAAACAATAATTATTAAAATTTATTAAAATAAAGAATAATTAATTTAATGTACCCTAAATTTGCATTAATAGAGCGCATTTGGATCTATTTTGAGAAATTTTTCAAAAATACTGCTATCTTTAGTGAATTTAATAGATTTGAATAATGCTTATAAATGTTTATCTATAATACGCACCCTATAATTAGAGATGGGCGGACTTCTCAGACTTTGGAGACTTTGAACAAAGTCTGAGTCTGAGTCCAAGTCTCATATGTAAATTCTGAGTCTAAGTCTGTCCTTCATCTCAAAGTCTAAGTCTCTAAAAAAGTCCAAAGTCTCTAAAAAAATTTACTATAATAAAGACTTTATATAAATAATTTTTGATATTTGCTCTATTTAAATGCTAATTTGAAGATACTTTTCTTTTCAAATTACGACATGAACATAACTTATAAATAGCATTTAGTAATTTGCAAAAATTTTTAAATTCTGTTTCTTCAACCTTAAAATAATAAATGATAACTTTTAATAATAAAATTAATTAGTCATAAATCTGGAACATTGAAGGGTTTTCCGATTTTAGTTAAAATGATTGAAATATTTTGAATATTTTAAGTTTTTTTAAAAAAACTTTTGATGATAAATGTTGAGATTAATTTTTGGCGAATGTGAAGTTGATTTTATCGAAAACTGTTTTACAACAATTACAAATTACCTGATTATATCTTTAGTCATAATTAAAATACAGCATAAATAATATTTAATATATTCTTATGATTAAATAATATTGAAATCTTTTAGTTACAAATATTCGTTTATTTTACATAATTTTAAAATTTTAATTTTTATTATTT
>JAQIYA010000382.1:0-21712 GCA_034699355.1 Microtritia minima
CAAACAGCGATCGGTCCAATCAATAAATAAATTGTTTAATTTAAAATATCCGTTTTAAAACGGGCTGAAACACTAGTAATCATATATTTGATTAGGGAAGCAAACGTGATTCGTTCAATTTGTATACAATTTTTTTAGAAAAATTTACACTTTTGTGACATAAAATTTTTGCGTCTAAAATTTTTAAACAAAATTCTTCAAAAATCAAAATAATTATATTTTTTGCTTAATGTATTCAAATTTAATTATTAAAAAAACAGATAGGTTTCGATGATAATTCAAAATGAAATGAATCGCAAAACTTTGTGTTTTGTAATTTAGTTTTGCAAATATCTATTATTTAAATTCAACAATAAAGAAATCCTGATATACTATCCTTATATTACTGATTGAGATTATTGATATAATTTTATATTATGATAAATTATATTAAAAGTAGTGCAATTTTCACTCAATAACAGAAAAGTTTAATACATTTTATTTTGTAACAATTCTTGATTTTATCATGTATTTCATACCAATACTCATTAATTATTACGGAGAATTTCAAGTGTGATCTACATTTATAAACTGCCAGACCTATCAGAAAAAAAATTGTCACTAAAACACTTGATAATTAATTAAGATAAGTTTTTGAAGTCAAAAAATATGTCATAAATTAGATACAAAGTCCAATTTGTTAACATATGTGTGGATTAAATAAACTATTGTAGTGTTGATGAACAATGAATTTCAAGTTCGAGAGTATAAAAGCTGCCAAAATTCTTGTTTATTAGATCTTTCGCTAAGCTTCCTTATTAGATACTAAGCTTAGAGCACGAGCTTACAAGCTCCTCAAATTAAGATTCAAGCCCAGCATAGCTCACAAAATATTGTTAATAAGGTAATTAAGTTTAATATTGTTGTAAACATTTAGTAACAATCATCAAAATTAGTAATAATAAAAATTAAATATAAAATTAAAATTCTGTGTAATTGTTATTAATGTACATTTAACTCGATTGGTCACCAAATTATATCCCATTACTAATTGTTGTTCTATCATAAACTTTTCAATCGTATAATTTTGTTTAACCCTCAATAGAAATTGTTTTAATGACATCTTTTTCAATATCTATATTGAATTTGATGCATATATATGATGTGATACGATGTGGGCATTTGTGCGAATCAAATGATAAGAAGCAATTCGAGAATAGATAATTAAAGTTCATTTAGAAGTGAATTAGTGATTCTCGAAAATTAATGGACCATAAGATTAAACTAAAAGTCTGTTATCAGAAGTATTCAGAAAAAAATATATAATTTGAATATTCGTGTAATATATAAATGGCACAAATACTTAAATTAAGCATCAAATAAATTTAAAATGACTGTAATTTAATGATAAATATTCTTCAGTATTTCATGTTTTATAAACTCTAAATATTTTATAAACTTTACATTTTATTCAATTACTGTCAAAATTTATAAGCTCTGAGTATTACAAGTATTATTAGCTCTGTATGTAATAAATGAATATAACATTATTACTAAATAATTATTTAAAAGATTTTAGTTTTCTTAATGTCTATTTTTAAAATTATCTTATAAACTTCAGTTTAATTAACATTTAATTAATTGTCTAAATTTAAATAAAATTTAGTCCACTATTAATCTGTACATTATTTGTATATAATTATAACGCTATCATAATGAGCAACAATAAAACTTAAAACTAATGTGAAGTTATACTATAAGCTCGTGATCTAATTTAAATATTAGTACATTTGACTAAATTAAATAAAGTGGTTTATAAATTTAAAAAGCTATTAAGAATGTCGAAAGAAGAATCGGAAAATATACCGAAGATAAGCGTTTGTCTCAAAGTTAGCATTTATTTGTTCAGTGTTTTCTACACAATAATCGCAATGTTTCTGACTGTTATCATGTTTGAGTGGTACGGAGTGTGGCGATTGCCCAGCATTGTGACCATACATCGCAAATATCTCACAACGCCTAACATAACGGCGTACACGACTCTCACACTATTTTATTATATGATTGCCATTTGTTCGGTGATCGGCGCTAAAAAAGAAAACACTCACTCGCTGTTGGGATCATTCGTGCTCTTACATGTTAAATATTTAATTCAATTTGTTTTGCTCTTTAATCTCGTCTTTCTGCACAATATTAAAGATGAAAATAAGAAAGCGTCCAATTTCTTTCTATCCGTCAACATATATCCGCTGTTGACTGATCTGATTTTGGTGGCAAACGTTAGTGATTTACGACATCAGATCATTCAGTATAGAGTTTATCGCAGAAAATTAAAGAAAAAACGTGACAATAAAAACGGTATTAAAAATAATTCAAGAAACAAATTTAACAAAAGAACACCGAATTCGGAATCTTCAGATAAAGACAATAAAAGTGATGGCTCGGCGTCGAGTCTGATTGAGGCCAATCAGTCACCCGTTTCTCTTCCCAAAACTCCTTTTTAATAGTCATCACTCCTTTTTATTATATGTTAAATACTTCTTACAATTTGTGAGATAGTAAATGTAAAATATTTATTGTTTAAACGATGAAATTTATTCAAATTAAAAGATTCATTAGCCAATAATTAATGATAAAGTGTGATAAGTGTGATGATATAATTATAAGCAATTGTGAAAAGGGAGCGCTCATAAAAGTTAGTGAAGTGTGACAAGCATGCCATTCGCGAAGGCGTTATATGGTCCACAAGGATTTGATGCAAATTGTTTTTTATTATATTTGAATAAATAGGAAGTGTTAATCTCCAAGAATTTCACATTATTTCACACTTACATAAAACTACAGTATAGACAGTCACTGAATTATCTGTAAAATTAGGTCTTAAATAAGAAAGCTGTCAATATATCGAATCAATTGCAGTAAATTTAGAAAAGTTTTAGATTTTTTAGTTTTGAAAAAATACTCAAATTCTATAAATTTTACAGTTTTGTTTTACTCAAGTTTCAAAAAATTATAAAAATATATAATTATTAAATAAAAATTTTATTTAAAGTTATACATTGTCTATTTGTTAATGCAAACAATTCCCAACATTTATCAATATAAGTAACACGAATTCACATCGTTATTAAGTATATTAATATATTCTTTGATAACAACCTTTATTTTATAAATATTATTTTAGATATATTTTATTTCATGCCTGACTGTCAAATATTAATTTTATGCTTATCGTTAGTGGTATTTTTTTGACATTAGTTTTTTTGTTGAATTTTGCAATTTTTACGTCAATATTACATAAATCATAGAATTTATTATTCTGTTTCTTAGTTTCATTTATAAAATATTAATTGATCTGAATATCACATAAATTGCAAAAATAAAAAGTTAATATAAATAATTTGATTTGAGTTAATGTTTGGTTTCCTTATTTATTAAAATAACACTAAATATAAATCATAGAATTTAAAATTGAGATATTTTGAGTATATTTGAGATTGAAATCAATTCACGCCTGCTTTAAATTGATGTAAATGTAGTGAAACTAATTTTGAAACGACCACTTCAAACATAAAGATGAGAAATGTGATGTTAAACTGCGCATAACTAAGAGGCAAATCATGTAAACGTAATGAAATGTAATGAATGAACGAATAAAAGCTTTGAATGGCGTGAACACGACTGCGAGAGTAGAGGTTTGACTGTTTCGCTGTTTGAGAGTGGGTTTGTTGGCTGTGGTTTCCATTGAGACCATTGAGAGCTGTTCGCGCATAACGTTGTCCATCACTATCGCTGACTGCCATTGCCATGACTGAGAGCAGTGTGAAGCACGTGAGCGATGTGGTCGGCGAGTGGGGTCCGTGGCAGAGGAATATAACGCTCTTCGCGCTCTCCATATCGGCCTTTTCGGCGCTCAACAACATGTCCGTCTCTTTCTACGCGCCGCACGTCGACTACTGGTGCGCCGACAACACCACTCACAAACAGGTAAACTTGTTTATCACTACTCCAATGACAGCCCAATTAAGTGTGATATTTATTTGTGAGAACAACTCGCACGAGGCGTGTGTCCACGGATGCGAGCATTGGGTGTACGACCGGTCTGTATTCGCCTCAACAATCATCGATGAGGTAAATCACAATTCGTTTGCTTAAACCACTTATCAGATAAGAAATTTTCAGCTTTTTATTTTAAGTTTTAGTTTCAATTTGTTTCGTAATTAACTTTATTTATCTTATTATTTAACTGCAAGAGAGCGATAAAATTAAATAATTAAATAAATCGTTTGGAAAAAATATAAATATTAAAATTTTCTCGTTTACATATTCACCAAGTTTTGCACAAATTATAATTACGGTAATAATTATTATACGGTAATAAAAGTATTAATGATAGATTTATTCTAATTTTATTTAATCTTAAATTAAATAAATTGCATTTTATTACGAGTTGTATTTTCTTCTTATATCTAAAATTTAAGTAAATATTTAAACACCTTTAGTTTTATAATTGCAAATACTTTTAACGTCGTTAACTTTTACAAGATTATGTGAAGTCTATAAAAAATTTAGGTTACCTGCTATTTTTAATATTTCTTACAAAATTATAAAAATGGTTGTAAAATAATTTCTTAAAACTGCTTTAAATTTATTCAAATAAGTTTTACGTCTTCAGTTTGTTAATCACATTATTTATCAAAATAGCCTGAAGATAAGGCCTTAATTAATGGCAAATGTATAATTTTCTTAAACTTAATTTATACGTCATATTACATGATTTAAGAGTAAGCAAATCGAATAGTTTAAGTATAAGTTAATAAGTAATTTAAAAGTGCTATTTAGAAAGATTTGATAATATAAATAATAGAGAAAAGTAATAATAGTTAGAGAAAAGACTAATATAGAATGTAGAGTGTGGTAAACTAAGTGAGTATAGTTACATGAACTCATTTCAATTTATACTCTGTATTGATTTCTAGCAGTTGTTAGTGTTGCCAACTTTTAATAGTAAATTTCGTTGATTTAAAAATTTTAATGATATTCTGTAACGAACAAACTGGAGAAATAATTCATTTGAAAAATATACATACAAACAGTCAATTTAGAGTAGTCTGAATTCTATTGAATGTTATTATATCAATGGATTGAAAGTGATATGTAAATGTAATTTATTACTTAAAGTATTATGATATTTGCATAACGTTTTAGAATTATCTTTTTCTTTTCTAATATTTTTTCTTTGCTGAATTGATAACTTTTTAAAAAATTTTATTTTTACATAAATTAATAAAATTGGAAGGTTTAATGAATTAAAGTACTTTTTAAACAACATTTACAAATGTTGCATAAATTTTATTCTTTGGTTTAAAACAAAATTTTCGTTTATGTTGAAAGCCGTTCATTGATTTTGTCAGCATTGATATGTCAACACTAAAAGCACTGATTAAACAAAATTAAAATTAAGCTAATGATTGAATGCTTGAAATGACACTTATTGTCTGTGGTGTAAACTTACAGTGGGGACTAGTTTGTGATCAGAATGGTTTGGCATCATTGACTCAATCGCTTTATATGATTGGCTATGTTATAGGAGCGTTCGTATTTGGCCACCTCTCCGACAGATACGGTCGCCTTCCTATGATATGGATTTCCACTCTTGTAGAAATAATTGGCGGCATTTCAAGCGCTTTCGCTCTATCTATCACTCACTTCTCTATATCTAGAGTTATACTTGGATTTGGGTCTAATGGGCGCTTATTATCAACTTTTATGTTAAGTACGAAATTTTTTTCATTTTTGTAATCTCTATGACATTGATCTTTAATATTTAGATTAAAAATTATTAAACATTATACATTTTTCATAAAGTTAGTTATGAGTAAATAAATTTTGTTTAAAGGACTATTAAAATGCATCTTTTATAAAGAATAGTGACTTTCGATTTTTTGATAAAAATAATTTGATTTTTTATATCGATATCTATATATCAATAACTGACGTGAAACAGACTTTTCATGCCATAAATTTCATGTTGAAGTTTGATCTTAAGTTTCCAAAAAACTCAAATAATTATTAACTCTAGTGAATCCAACAAACATTATCAGAATGCATGCAAGAATGTTAAAACATTTTAGTAATGATTTGAGACACGATATAATAAGTGTGTTTTATATAAGTTTTTATATAAGTTGATATAATCCTAATTAGTTCACGAATGTGTTGGCCCGAAGTATCGCGCAAACATCGGAATGTTGATCCAGTGCGGTTGGGCTCTCGGATATTGCATTTTGCCGGCTATTGCATACGCATTGCCACGCTTTCGACTGCTCATATTCGCCACAACTGTGCCTGAAATTCTTTGGCTATTTTGGTTGTGGACACTACCGGAATCTCCTCGATGGCAGTTAACTCACGGCAAGTTTGACAAAGCGAAGACTGAGCTGATTAGAGCCGGCAAAATGAATAAAGCATCGCATGAACACGTCGATCAAAAATTAGAACTGCTGAAGAAAAATGTGGAACAGGAAGAGGATAAGATGAGAA
Source organism: Microtritia minima (assembly GCA_034699355.1). Classification (NCBI taxonomy): domain Eukaryota; kingdom Metazoa; phylum Arthropoda; class Arachnida; order Sarcoptiformes; family Euphthiracaridae; genus Microtritia; species Microtritia minima. The sequence continues at coordinate 6,523 of JAQIYA010000382.1, forward strand.
GAGAGGCGAAATCAACTGTCATCGATTTGTTTAAGACGCCTAATCTCAGACAATACACGCTCATATTGTACTTCACTTGGTTTGTCAACTCGTTTGTCTATTACGGCATTTCGTTGAACGTCGGCAGTTATGGCGGAAATCTATTTATTAACTTTTTCATTGCCGGTCTCGTCGAGTTTCCCAGTTATCTATTTTGTGTTTTTATTTTTCCATATCTCGGTCGCAGACCATTAACCGCATCTCTGATGTACAGCAGTGGAATCGCCTGTTTGGCCACAATTCCTTTCATTGACTCGCCTTCAGTCTCATTAAGAGTCGCCATAGCAATGATAGGAAAATTTTGCATCACTAGTTCGTACGGACTTATTTATGTTTACTCATCCGAAGTGTATCCAACGGTTGTCCGACAGGCAGGAGTGGGCTCGTGCTCTATCGTTGCTCGTGCAGGCTCTGTGATCGCGCCCTTTGTTAAAGATTTAGTGAGGCTTTTGCTTTTTTCTAATTAAATACATATTAAACTTTTAAGCAATTTATTTTATCTTTTAGAGTGAGTATACAAGTATGGGAATAGTGTTGTCCATATTTGGTGGTCTATCGATTGTCGATGGATTCGCAATTCATTTTTTACCAGAAACACGGGGTCTTGAAATACATGACACTTTAGAAGAAGCGGAAAACTTTCGAAAAAAGTATGCATTGATTATTTTTCAATTTCATACTAATGTAAACTATTTTTTATTAGTAAACTCGATGAAAATGAAAGAGAAATGGTTTACAAACCTAATGAATGTTAAACCTATTTTTTTAAATTAAATACAATTTGCATTTCAAGGTTTATGCTTTTATAGATTTTTCATAGATAGAGTAATAAGAATTTGTTTTCATTTTTAAATTCCTTTTATAGTTTTTATTATATTGAATAAATTATTTTGATTGTCTACAATGATTTTAATTAATTTAAAAATATTTTATTAAATATAAGCATTTGTTAGATAAGAGATTATTACGTAAATAAAAGTAAATTTTATAATGTCTATTATATTTATTTTAAAGTATTATTACTTTAAATGCACTTTTAATTAACAAATTAAATTTTGATAAAATCTGCTAATGATGTAAAATTTTATAATATACGTGTATTCGTTTGGTTTGAATGATTGCGGACAACTCGGCAGACATACCGATGACTATATTAAGGATTACTTCTTACTTCAAGGATTGTTGCAAAAAATAGAATCTTCTGTAAAATTGATTGATATTTATTTTGTTTGATTTGTTCGAAATTCGAGTAAAGATTTATAGTTCGAAGCGAAGCAAGTTATAAATTTTTCACATTACACAACGCCCACAAAACACTAAAATTTTAATAAAAATAAATGAATAAAACAATAGGAGAAGCGACTTATGATTAACATAGAAAAATTCTATCAACATTATAATGATATGGGGGTTTAAAAATTTTTTCAATTTTAATATGTTTTAAATAAAAAAATCTTTTTCCATTTTTAATATCCCATAAATTTATCATAAATTTTAATGAATAATATTGTAACTCTAAATCACATTCATAAGTGCAGAGTTGGTCCCAATCGCCAAACCCGTCCTCCGATACCACTGACCAACATCTGGACATATCTTTCTTTCCCTTAACCAGCACTTAATCACTTAACAATCATAACCGACTCATAATTAAATAAATATAACGAATATCTGAGTCGCGACTAAATTAACTTATTTTAATTAATTGCGAATAAATGATAAATCAAATACAAAATCAGATTAATAACAATTAACACATCGAGTGTTTAGTCTAATTAAAAATATGTAAGCGATTGATCGCAACGTGACTTAAGAGTCGACTGACTATACATTAAAAATAAGTAAACCTTTTATAGCAATAAATACATATCTAATAACAAAAAGTAATGATTAATAAGACATACAGTAAAGTATAGTTAAAAATATATCTCTAAAGTTGAACTAAAGTATAGGCACATAACAAGATTCAAATTTCCAAATAGTGCTATCCATGAACAAAGCGGTAACTATTCTTCGAGAAAAAATAAAATATCTGACAAATGATAATATTTATAATTAAAATTTTAATTTTAATTGTATAAAACATGGACATTAAACTTTAATACTATTATTTAAAGATATCATTGAACAACAATAATATCTAAATAACAAATTTCTTATTAGAACTTTTGTTCAAAATAGAAATTCAGAAATTTTTGAACCTAACTTTGGTTATCTATTTATTTTCCCAACTAATGATAAGAGTGTATTAACAGTAAAGATATTACATTTATTCATTATCATAAAATTCATTTAAACAGTAAATATAATAAAGTAAATATTTTAAATACAGTCAAAATAATATCAGATTTTTATGATAATCTAATGACAAATAAATTTAGTAAACTTTTCTAGCTTTGACCAGTTTTCTTAAGAGTCTCAAGTTCTCGTAAAGTGTCTCTTCTATGCTTTCATAGATATTCCATAGTCATTAATTCAGTCATTCTCAGTCCGTATCTCTAATACCAAACTTATTTTACTTTATTTATTAAATATTTATATTTTGTATTATAAAACTTTAATATATTCGGTATTGTGCTTAATATAAGTTACGGCATTAAGATATTCGTCTTAATATATTTTAAACAAATTGCATCAAATATTTCTTTTGTTTAAAATTATTGGTAAAATCCAGAAATATGTTTTTAAAATAAATTTCATTTATTATAAAATTTGATATTCTAATAGTGGTTTGATTTACTTTTTAATTGAATTAAAAATGCTTAAACTTTTTATCTGCACGATTGGTCTGCTCTTTGTAAAAGTGATATCTGGTAAGATATAAGTTACTAGCGATTCCAATTAATGTTGAAAATATAGTAATATCATAGTGTGTAAGTTATTATAAAACAAAATATGTTGTGCTTAGAGTCGAATATAATCGACGGAATAATAGCTATCGAACAAAATGGTCATTATTTGAGTGATTCGTCAATCATTACAACGAATGCAGATATAGTGGCAAAAGTTGTGCTCAACGACTCTCAATCATTATCAAACCTAACGTACTCGTGGTTTATCGACGACATGGCACTCAAGCCGAGCCCCAATTCAGCTCTCGTCTATAATTTCGATCGTCCGAAAGACTACAAACTGATGGCCGTTATTCTCGCCAACACAACGGACAATCAGTTTAAAGTCGGTTTTGTTTCGCGAAACGTTAGGGTTATTCAAAATGACACCAATAATAAGCAATTTGTATCGACTGTCCCGAGAAGAGGGCACAGAAGAAAAGGCGACAATTCGAAACACTATCTTATCATTTGCTTATTTTTAACGACTATAGTAATCACGATGACTGTGGTCATGATATTGTTGTTTCTTCATATCGCAAACCTATGCCATAAATGGAAGTACGAGAAAACTAATATAAGAAAACCATTAATTAACAAAAGTATTGAATTAAAACGAGTATATAATACAACTTAAGCTATTCATTTGTAAACTTCGTTATATTTTAATATTATTTAATTTACAAGTTATTAAATACACAAATGAGAACGATCTCCGTTCGAAAATAGAATCAAATTTTATATTTTATTAATTCATTTTTTTACAAAATTTAATAATAATAAATCAACATTTATCTATATCTTAGTTTCAAACAATTTCTAAAAAATTAAATATTAAAGGCATCACAAATTTAAATGTATTAATAATCTAAATATTAAATTTAAATATTAATAATTTTTTATAATTTTAGATAATTTTTTACTATCATTTTAAAATACTCTATTAACAGATATAACACATATTTATAAAAATTTGTTTAACAATTTGTTTTTATTAAAATAGTAAATTTTAAAACAATGTCAATGTCATTCTCAGTTTATTCTGTAATTAAGTAATGAAAATTAATACTCTCACCAAATTCATTTAATCAAATTTCTTTTCTGAAGTTTTCACTGGAAAAATGAATTCAAATATCAATGCGTTAAAATGTTTAACTCTAAAAATAAATACTGTATTAATAAATTAAAATGATTTTCTGTCAAAACTATTTGCGAACATTAAGATTGTGAAATTGAAAAATCTTCATATTTCGAAACAAATTAGAGTATTATATTATAATACCAGGTATTTATTAAAATATATTTGTATAGCAAGCATCTATTCCTTGACATCTCTCTGTCTTCTCGCGAAAGTGAGAAATATTTGTTCCAAAGTCGTTTGTCCGATCGAGTAGTCCTCTATGTTCAGTCTCTCCTTTTCCCTTTCGATTAATCCAAATATTTTCGCCCATAAAAGTTCGGTATCATTGAGATGATAGTGAAGAGAATTATTGTGTACAGCTTTGAGTTCGGAATGTGGAAACGACTTCTCCATAAACGCTTTCACTTCTTTAATGTTTTGAGTGAGCACTATATCGTTAGAGACAGTGCTGTTCTGACGCCACGCCATTCTCGACGGCCTCCTATTGTTGCTCAACTGGTTGTCGATCCGAGTGTCCCAAACAGATGTCGAAACTTTTATTATGACTGTATATCCTTTGCCGAATTTGTTCTTTAGCTGCTGAGGACTGCCTATACAGCAAATCTTTCCGTTCACCATAATTATCAATCTGTTGCATAAAGCCTCGCATTCTTCCATTGAATGAGATGTAAGGATAATAGAAGTCCCCTGATTTAGCTTTTTGCTGAGAGCGTCCCAAAGACATCTTCGGGCCACGGGATCGACTCCCGTCGTTGGCTCGTCTAAAAATGCTACCGGAGGGTCACCCAATAAAGCCTATATATTTAATCGACAAATTAAAAGTAATTCAATAACAATTTAGTTGCTTCTATAAAAAAAGTTTACTTTTCATAAAATTATACATAAATATCAGAAAAAGCAAAATGATATTCGCTTTCTTATTGTTAAATCAATTATGTTTCTTAATAGTAGTTAAGAATAAATGTGAATTACAGTAAAATACTCACAACAGCAGTGCTCAGCTTTCGTTTAGTGCCACCACTATAGTTCTTAACCAGTTTATCGATATGCATATCAAAATATAATAATCTGCTTATTTCCGCAATATGTATGGGAATCTCATCCTCTTTAATGCCTCTCAATCTGCTAAATAGAGTCAAAGTCTCTCTTCCAGTCAACTGTTCTAATAGTCCATCGAATTGAGGACAATATCCGATTTGTCGGAGCACTCGTTGAATACTGTTTTTAACGTTAAAGCCATTCACAAAGATATCGCCGCCCGATATAGTTTCGTCTCCAGTTATCATTTTGAAAGTGGTGGTCTTTCCGGCGCCGTTAATGCCGAGCAAACCAAAACACTCGCCACGCTTTACTCCGTAAGAGATGTGATCGACAGCGCAGAACGAGCCGTAATTTTTCGATAGATTTTTAATGATCAACGCGTCCGAATCGATCAATTTACTCAAATTAGTCTTCTCTAAGCGGTCGGATTCGGCCTTCACGTCCTCATCGATTTTGTCTATCAACTCAAAGTCCTCACTATCCCTGTTTTCTTTCGATTTTCTTGCAAACTTTAATTTGAGCTGTAATAATAAATATTTGGCATTTCTGAACACATTGTATTCAACGAGAACAATCAAAATCCAGCACACTATAGCTTGAGCGCCTAATAATAGCAAAAGACGTCCGATTCCGGGCCTATCAAATGCATAATAATTATCATCCCATGGAAAACAATTGTCTTCACATTTTTCTAAAATAAAAAAAAGTAAAAAGTGTAAACAATAGCAATAAATTCATTACAATTTTAATTAATAAATAAAATATAGTAAGAGTCTAGAAATAAGTTTGTTATATTGTATAATCAAATTAACTATTAATTTATGTGGCATACCTTTACAACAAGGCTTAATGACGTCGGGAACAGGAATTGTAATATTTCCTTCAATATTATTCAAAGTCGGAAATTGATCGAGAATTTCAGTGAAAGCACCGCCATATTCATTACGAATCATATTCAAAAACTTGGTCGCATTAATAGTTCCCATTCCGCACGCTTCTTGAAGTTCAACTCTATTACAATATTTATTTCCTAAATAATTAGTATAAAGATTATATAATGATCTTCCGAGACAAAAATTGGGTAAAAATATGCTGAAAATCCAATCCAGAGTTCGACTAACATTCGCTAAATTTAATAAAGGAATTTCGGTGACGGCGACTGTTATGAAAGCGCCAATTCCTATGATTATATTATAGAGGCATAATCTTACGTAAGCCGTAGACGATATCGAGAATAGAAATGATAGCAAATATATAAATGGCAACATTGCCGCGCCGTGAATGACGAACACTATAAACAGTCGCATTTCTTGTTGCGGCGATTTGAGCGGTTCCTGATTGAACAAGTAATACATGAGCATCACTAAACAACACGGCGTGAGGTATAATATAAAATCCCAAATGAATGATGTGATCCAAAATATATATAGTTTGACGCCACACACTTGTTGAAGATGTTTGCCTTTAATAGATCGCTCTTTAACCAAAAGCACGGCAAAGCTGGCCGCCAGAAACGACATGCTGAACATGATATTCTCGGCGAGTTGGAACTGTTCGGGCGATTGATATTGAACTTGAAGTAATTTGTCCGCTGTTGTCCGCGGCAGCGGATAGTTTGTCACTTGAAGTTTATAGTTTGAATTGTTTGTAATAATTCTCATTACGGCTAAGTCGACGGCGGCCAACGATATCGCTGGCGAATGAAATGGTTGATTGTTGAAGAAACCTGTTATAGTTCCGTAAACATCGGGAATTTCGGTCTCACTTTCAATCATTACCGCGATTGGCATATGAAGATTTATATAACCCATATCGCTATTTAGTTCGTTCAGAAGATAATCTATGGTCGAACGCGTTATATTGTCGGTACTAAACATACTTTCGTAATATCTATCGTTTGGCGAAAATTGAGACACATAATTGTGAATAAAAGATTTTGCAAAGTCACTCGACTCGACATCGTTTTGACTAATAAAATATGGCACTATTGTTCCTTTGAAATTGTCTAAATTTAATATAAGTGGTGGCGAATCTCCCGGTTTTGGCAAATCTTTTAATAAAAGTAAAACAAGAATCGCAAAAGCCATCAGTATTAGTATTTGCGTTAAAGTCAGGGTTGGATTTCGCGCCGAAAATAGAACCTTTTTTAATAATAAAGCGTAAAATTGCTGAACTATTAAAGTGAATCCAGTGTTTCGAGTTTCGGATTTGATGTTTAAGTTAAGCGATAACTCTTCGTGATTCACGTTCACGTTCTGATTGGCATTGATTGCCTTAATCCCGTCCTCAGCATATTCTCCAACTCTAATATTTTATTAAATAAATAAATCATTAAGCGAATTAAAAAAATAAAGCTTAAAATTTTAATAAAAATGAATACTTTAGAAAGACTTCTTCCATAGTAGTAATAGACGCGCCATAACTTTCGATTCCTAATATTTCTCTTTTCATTTCCAATTCCGTAAAGAGAGCCTCAAATAGAGAGCTGTCCTCTTTAGGTAAGCAATAATTAATTTCAGATCCGGCAGAAGTGACTAAATTGGCGTTTGGAATGTGGTATTGAATTAATGCCGTTATCGGTCGTTCATCAGTTGAATCGCTTTTCTTCACAATTGTCATGTGATATCCTGCTCCGTATTTTCGCTTAAGAAAAAGAGGTGAACCACAACACTGAAGCTCTCCGTTAGCCATTATCGCAATTCTTTCTCCTAATACCTATAATTGAAGACATTTTTAAAAATCATTCAAAATTTATCTTTAACGATATTTTAAAAATAACTTTTAAACATAATAAAAATAGATTTAGATTTTTTATTGAATTTTAAAATTTTATTTAAATATAATTAGGAATAAAAAACATTTTTAATCGATTCTAATTAACTTACATCTGCCTCTTCCATGAAATGAGTTGACAATAATATACAGCGATTTCTCTTTTCACTAACAAGCAGATCCCAAGTGAAGCGTCTCGCAGAGACATCCATTCCTGAAGTCGGCTCATCGAGAATAACTATTTTGGAGTCGCCCACCAAAGCCATGCCCACCTTAAAAGTGTTTACATAAGTAATAATCTTAATAAATCTTAATTCTATGCTTTAAATTACTGAAAGTTTTCTCTTCATTCCTCCGGACAGAGTCCTGGACTGAGATTTGCGCTTATCTTCGAGACCAAGCAATTCAATCATTTTGGTTATTTCACTATTCGCCAAATCTGCATCGAAATTTTTTAGTTTGCAATAAAACAAAAGATGCTCTTCGACTGTGAGCTCATCAAAGAGAACATCAAATTGCGGACAAATGCCTAAACTCGAGCGAACATTTCTTATTTGGGTTCTGATATCATATCCATTAATAAGTGCGGTGCCAGTAGTGGGTGGAAAGAGTCCCGTTAAGATCGACATCGTTGTGGTTTTGCCTATATATACATCAATTGTTAACAACAAATAACATTATATGTACTCCTTTAAATTTAATAACTATTTTAAAAACTGGTATTAGTTTTGTGAAAGAATATTGAGGCTCAAGTACAGACTCTGTAAAGCATGAACTCGAGTCTTATCCTTAAAGTTTAGGGTAGAATTCTTACAAATTATTCTCATAAATTTCGATAATCTTAATTTATTTATTTTGAAATGTTTACAAAGTTTCAATCTAAAAATATTTTGTTAGACAATTACGAACAACACACAAGAAAACTAGCTTTTGTCAGTGAAATAAATTTTTAAAATAAGTAATAAATAAAAAGTTAGTGACAAACCCGCTCCGTTGTGGCCCAATAAGGCAGTTATTTGTCCGTCATAAGCATTTAAATGCAAATTTTTAACAGCAAATTTTTTCTTATCGAAACTCTTGGAGAGGCCGGAAATTCTAATACCGCACTTCAAATTTTTCGGTTCCTTTTCGAAAAATTCCGCATTTCTCTCGATGTTATAATTTTCAGAGTTAGAATTGGCTGATCCATCAATCGTTTTATGATTGTAAGAGGCCTTCGGCCCCAACCAATAGGACTTCGTGAACGGAAAGTACCAGATTTGCGGCACACCGTACTCACCGGGAAAGACAGCCTCGATATACCACGTGAGGATTAAATAGATGACTGTATCGAACATAAACATAAATATCACAATCTGAACAGTGAGAGTATCGTCAGGCGAAGCACTTTTAGCTATATTGTCCCACTGGAGTCCCACATTGTTTCCCTCTAACATCGCTATAATCATAGCACCCATTGATAACGCACTATTGGACAGCAAACACGACAATATCTTCTGTATAAAAAGTAGATCTCGATATCGTGGAAACATAAAGAAATAGGGCATAAATGCCATAAAGAATATCACACCACTGCCCATCGCGGACACGTTAGCCTAAATGAAGCGAATAAATGAATTCATATCTAAATATTTGATTATCAATTAGAAGCGAATGGAGAATAGAGTGAAACTCACTTTAGAAAAGAATGTGCTCAACAAAAAGCAGAACGCAATACAGCTAATGGTGTACGTAATGAAGAATAAATAAATAAGAAACGCGTTGCTCTTATTCATGATTCCCACTCCTTCTTTGATTTTGATTGTGATGAGCACAGCGAGAATGGCAACACTGATGGCCAGCCAAACGAATGACTTGATAAACCACGCCAACCAATGCAACCAATTCTTCAATCCCATCATTTTCATCGACTCCTTCAGGCGTCTCTCTTTTTCTATCACTAAATTTTTGGTTAGATTAACGGCTGGGTATATAAAGCTTAACATGAGTATAAAAGGAAACAGGAATTGTAGCGCTAATAAGAAATCGTCTTCAATATAGGCTGGATATGGAAATCGTTGGAGAACAACACGAATCGCTTCGTCGAGTTCGCGGTCGTTGTGGGCCACGTCGTGGGCGACAATCATGGAGAGAGCGTGTTGAACGGCGAGAAAGCCCTCTTCGTAATAACCGGGTACGCCTCCCGTCGCGTTTCCCTGCTGTCGCGGACCCGGCCGTGCGAATAGCGGAAACGTATACTGTGTCCACCAGTTTCTGATCGGTCTCATTGGGTCGTTGGCCGAGTGTTTCGGTGTCGACGGAAATCTTAAAGTGAATTTCAGTTCATTTTTAAAGTTGGCCTCTTCTTCGAACACCACAGCACAGAGTATAATATTCTGATAATACGTATTGTTATCGTATTCCTTAATCAACATTTCTTCGGACGCAAACGGAACGGCTATTGAAAATTATGATTTAAGTTAATTTTTTTTCAATAAGTTTCAATTTTACAACTCTTTTTATTCAAATATTACAAATTAAAAACATAAATTTTAAAAAATAAATTATGAATTTTAAAAACAAAAATTATCAAAATTTGCTTTTGGTATAGTTTCCTGATATACTTCTATACAATATAATCATAAAAGTTTTTCTCTTCTCATATGGAAATTAATAGTTAAATGACAAACATATTAACTTAAATGTTATTTATGAGATTAAAAAAATTTGAAATTCATTTGTAAATTTAATCAAATTCAAGTTCAATATGTAAAACAGAACAGTAAGTAAAAATGGTTTAATTTCAATGCCATATCAATAATAATTTAAACTTTTGTTAATATAACCAAAATTAAAGCGATTTTAATATGTAATTAAATTTTCTTTCTAATCTTTTATTAAATAATTATAATTAATTAACTATTTTAAAAATAAAATTAACGTAAAATATTTACGTTTAATAAATTTACTTTATATAATAATAAACTATATATTTTATTATATTAAATCAATAATAAAGTCACCAAAAAAAAAGTTAAGAAAACACACAACTTTATAGCAATGCAATTAGAATTTACTCTTTGTATTTCACTTTATTTCTAAAATATTAAACTAAAAAGGTTTTTAAAATTTTATCTCTACATTAAGTCCCAACTTTTACTAACAGAAGTATTTTTATTACTTAATAAAATTCAATAAAATTTCTTCAAAGAGAATTTATTGAATTACAAAAGCACTTTATATATTACGATCATAATTAATTAGATTAAAAACAAATTTTAAAGTAATTTTTAAAATATATATAACATTAAAGTAGACTTTGAGAATACAATTCATAAAATTTATGTAAATAGCAAAACCTAATTAATATATATTGATAAATAATTATGGATTCATGTATACATTAGGAAATATTTATCAAATTTTATAATTAAAATACTAAACAGAGTTTTAAAATTAAAATTATTAAAAATTATAATATCATTTATGTTCTTTTGAAACTTCAATTGCAATTTTTCGGTACTGCGTATCATTGAAATTAAACATAATTAGATAAACGCTTATTTTAAGATTATTAATTAAGTCAAATTTACTTTTATTCAATTTATATAATTAAAATCCACATAAAATATATAAATTTGGAGACACACCATTGAACGGCGATTTGTCATTTATTTGCTCCCAGGAATGAAAAAAGATAAAGCCGTCAAATCCATTAATTTAAATAATTTGAAAAATTATTTCTGTGCGATATTAAGTTTAAAGACTCATTCTAAACGATATTTCTTGAATGAATGTATTATTCTGTATAATCTGCACAATTAAGCTCATATAATATTTTGGGTCTAACTTTTACGTAAATGTGCAGTACGTGTCTACAGAATTAAGTAGTTAATTGCCTTAAGCATAGTTTATGCTGCTTAATGTATACTCAGTTTGTATGCGTGCAAAGTTTCATACAAATTGCATCACATTAATAGTTTCTAAAAAAATTAAAACAACCGTTATTTAAGTATTTAAATATCACTTTCAAGTGAATTAAATTAAGACAAATGCGTCAGACTTTTCTTAGAGAACAGGATTTTGTTGTTTATTGAAATAAATTATTTATAGTAAATGTTAAAAACTATTGTGCAATATATTCAGACGTTGCATCAATTTGAGTAAATTTATTTAAAGCACTTATATTGAATAAATAGCTTCATCATTAAGTAATAGGGCGTTCAAAATGTTTTGGTCACTGAATATCTTTAAAGTTTTCTTAGAATAAAGATAATCTAAAGTTCATTGTGTAGAAAATTTAATAATCTTTACATTCAAATCAAACTTAATTCGATAGCATAAAGAATTACATATTATTAAAATAAATGTAGAGTAATGTTTTGAAAAACGTTTTCAGTTTTGACGAAATCTCCGCAGTAATGTAAAGTTGGCTGACATGCAAACTGACATCGCTTTGCAAGTCAGCTATCGATGCTGTTTAGTGAGACACTGAAGTGAAGCTCTCGTCTGCCAACTTTACATTACTGCAGTCATTTCGTCAAAACTGAAAACGTTTTTCAAATCATTACTTTACATTTAATTCAATAACTTTTTAATTCTTTATGCTATCGAATTAATTTTTCTACTAAATCAAAAAAGTCCTGTCAAAATGGGCGACTCTCGATACGGTGTTAGATAATGTTTTTAATGAAGCAAACGGTTATCAAGCATTTTTAAAAATACTTCTTTAATTTTAAGCCAATATAATTTTAATTATTAATTTTATCTAATAAATTTTAATAGACTGTAAAGCTTAATAAATCTAAAGCCAGTTTGTTAAAACAGGATTAAATACTAGCAATTAATAATTTTATAATCAGTAGTTAATAAAATTTGTCGTAATCAATGTGCCATAAAACTCAAACCCTCATCCTTAATAAAATGCTATTTATATTTTAAGCAATTTATCTCTATTCCAGATGAACATCTGTTATAAACCCAATTGTTTCTTAAAAATTCACTTTTATAATTTCCAATATCCTTAATAATATCCTTAATTTACTTATACTAAAGCTGTTTATTTACTATTGACCGACTTATTAAACTCTATTATTTAAGCGCGAGTTTAAGTTATATTATTGTAATGCATATCATTTGAAAGGTTGATATCTATTTTAGAATAAAATTATAAACGATATTATTATCTAAACAATGCCGAAGATATTAGCTAAAGGTTTGAAAGTCTGGATTGTACTACAAACCATTAAAATATCACTTAATTGATTACCATTGTCATTATAAATATCTTTTAAGATTTTATAACTTTTATAGTTTTGCCTTATTTTGCTGTGAATTTCAATAAAAACCGGTTGAAAACAGTAGTTTTTACAATTAATTAAATTCTTTAATTACAGTATTCTTTAGAAATATACAAGACTAGTAAAAGTTAATTAATTAAAAACAGATATTGAAACTGTTATTGAATGTGTTCAACAAATTAGACTTAATTGATAAGACTTTGATAAGAATGTGACAGAAATGTGACAAATGTTTTTCGCTACTTCACTATATTCTTTTCCCAGAATCCCAAACATTCATATTTAATATTTATTTTATGAGTGGTTTATTTATCATATTGAGCTTTATTTCACTTCAGGCTATTTAAAAATTAAAATTAAAAATTAATTTAGTGTATGAAAAATATGAATCTTTCTAACAATGAATTAAAATATAGGAAAAGTGAATTAAAGTTAAAGAAGAACTTTAAACAAAACTAATTATATTTTTTAATAAATATTTTGTATTCCTAAAGATTGTACTTTTGTCTGTAACTACGTTTGTAAAAGTTACCTATAATTTACTTGACATAACTTTAGTTAAATCAAAAATTATTAACATTTGATATGGAATTTGGTTAGAAATTTGTTAAGTTTGATCTATTCTCTCGTTAATCAAGTAACTTAATTAAAATTACAACTCATCGCACTTAATTGCTGATTAAATAAGCTTAAAATAAAGATTATTCTTATAATATTGATTGAAATTCTGAGATTGTTTTATTAATACATGTATTAATTAAAACTAAATAATTGCACAATAATGTACTTAAACATATGATTATTATTATCATTATTATTATTGTTTGATTTTGTAAATAAAAATTTATTATTGATAAATCAAATACGTTGGCATTGAAGTTTGGCACAAGAGTTTTTATACCTAATCGCTGAATCCTTTATTAGTATATTTACCACCAATGAGGACACAACACTCTCAAAGTGCTGAACTTAAGCTAAACTTGAGCTTAAATTAATTCAAATAAAACAACCAGATTTTCGAATTTTTCGATAGAGATGAGCATTTTATTCACTACTAAACTGTTAAACGCGTTAATTATTTTAAACCTAGAATTAAGGTTAAAAGTTATAATGATAATGAAATATAGGCAAAATTTGCATTTTGTATTTTCATGATAAAAAAATCAAAAAATTAAATTTAATCAATTGAATTACAGTTCTTCAAAAGAACATTTAAACTATTGATAATCGTTAAAATGTTGTTTATTAAATTTAATTATAATTTATTGAATTATAAATTAAATAATAAATTCCTTCTTTTTGTATCAATTTTAAAGTCGCAACTCTAATATAGTAAAATAATATATTGTATGTTGTATTTGTAAACACTTTGTTTTTGTAGCAAAAAAAAAATTAAAATCATCGATCATAAGCATCTGTCAAAATATTCTTTATTAATATTTTATAAACTTTATATCAAATTCAAAAAAAAGGTTCATTAAATGAGAATTAATAAAAAATAATACAAATACTAAATACTAAATATTAATATTATGCTATTATAAATAAATAAATTTTGTCAAATACAGTAATTTTGGTGCATTTTAACCAAATTATATTTTTGTATTTTATAGAGTAATTTATAAAATTAACACCAAATTAGTTTTTAACTAAACACTAAAATTGCTTGAATATAAACTGCTAGATTGATAATACAGTGGTTAAGCACAACACTGTATGTATAGTAGAATAAGTCAATAAATCAGAGAATTCAATATTAACATTAAGATTAAATACTGTGCTTGTAAAACATTAAATGACACAGATTTGAGTGAACCAAAATTATAGATGAATTCTGAATTTGCAATTTTATAAATCCCTTCATCTCTTTAGTTAATAATAGTATTTTATCGAAACAGATATTTCATCATTTAAGGGTATTTTACTTTTACATATACTTTTATCAGGATCTAGAATTGTTGTCTCAAACTTGAATAAATGGCATTCTTGTTTAATCTACAATTGAATGACTTTCATAGATTAAGAAAAAGTTTACATTACACAATAATTAAAGTAATGCTTTTAAAAATATTATCATTATAGTTGTA
>JAQIYA010000383.1:0-21710 GCA_034699355.1 Microtritia minima
TTGCGTTGAAAGAGCTTTACTTTCAAGAAGTAAATCAATTATCAGATAGGTTTGAATAGATTACTATTCATTAGTGATCAAATTCATTAATTGCTTAAAATAATATCAGATCAATACTTGTACGCAATAATCTAATATCAATACTTTTAATATTCTTCTGTTCTTAATAACTTTCGATTAATCTTTTTCAGTTATAGACATATTATAATTAATGACTCTTCAATTTTTGTAAAAAAACAACACTATTAATGCAAAAATGTGTCAATCATAACAAGAATAAATGTGTTTATTTAATATATATTATTTATTTGACACTATTTGTTAATAATATATTATAATAAAATATATTCCCTTAATTCTCCCGAAATAATCCACTTTTCCCTCCCTATTCTCTCCTAATATGAAGACTTTGATTTCCGAATTGTCTAATCCTTATTATTCGCTTTCGTTGGCCATAATTTGTTAGACAATACTCAGGCAGTGATATGCGAAATAATAAGTTTAAACATAATTGCTATATTAGGTTCCACTCATCGATAACCAGTTCAATCGTCAGCTCATATTTTTTTGAATAAAATATTTTGCATTTAACGTTTTCAAAATTAGTAAACAATTAAATTCAGTACATGAATATTATTAAATAATTTAATTGTGAACAAAAGGGTAGAAATAATAACATCCATTAATTAAAGAAAATAGATTAAACATTATTTACGATATAAACTTAAAAATACCTCACAATATAATGAAGTTATATTATCAAAATAATAATAATGGAGATTGAATAAAATCAATATGATTATATAAATAATGGATTTCTCTTTTATAATCTTTCTGTTTTTTAATGTAAAATTTTTCTATAAATTTACTTCAAAATATTGAATTTTTTTTCTTACATTTTATCCAAAAAAAAAATTGATTATACTCTATTATCTAATTGAGACTTGAGTTTAAACATCAATTCTATATAAATCGCTTGCAATTTTAGACTTTTTTTTCAACAATTGTGTTGATTCTCCAAAGTCCAGATTAAACACTCGTCTGGACAAAGACCTGAAAATCTGGACTGTCCAGAGTAAATATAGCATAAATTCTTTTAGTACAGTAACAGTTAACAATATTTAATACAGGAAAATACAACTTGTAGAATACACTTCAATATAAACTTAATAGCGCTCCAATAGATGGTAATGCAGTTTACAATTTAATTTAATTTTATATTTTATTTTTAAAAGAGGATGTTTAACTAAAATTTAACTATTGTTTGTTATCAAAAATAAATTGGATTTAATTATTTTTTTTCAAATTTTTAAACTGTTGTAATATAAGCAAATTCTTACGTAAAACTTTATATTCTTATGCAAAATTTTTATGCAATTACAATTTAACATAATTGAATCATTTTTTAAAACTATTAACCACTTAAAATTTTAATAAATCATTATTGCTAAAATGAGTAGCACTCAATTAATAACAGAAATTAACAGTTAGGCTAACTTAGCAATTATCAGCACTCAATTATCTGCGTATTATCTCTAAATGTTTGTAGTAATTCAAATTAATTCTAGGCTTATATTTTTAAGAAATTTGAAACAATTAAAATTTTTAAATATCATTACTAATATTCGAATTATCTCTAGAGTCTTAAAATAGGCCCACACGAGTCGAACTTTGGCGCTATTTTGGCAATAATACGAAAATGTCAAAATCGAAATGAGTGCCTTTTTTGGACTCTACAATCAATGGGATGGGACGGCAAAATCAGACTAACATCCAAATCTATCTCTACTTCTTTTAGACACGCCGAGAGAGAGAGAGAGAGAGAGAGAGAGAGAGAGAGAGAGAGAGAGAGAGAGAGAGAGAGAGAGAGAGAGATATGCGATTAAAAACGCATATTTTACGCTTTAAAAAATAATAAAATGGTTATCGCAAAGATGCGTATCATAATTGTTTGCTCAGCTGGATGTGTGCCGAGAAATTGGTAGTCCCGAGAAGAAAGGCTTAAAAGCGCATAAAATTTGGAAGACATGGTCTAACGAGTCGAGTGAAACGTAATGCGATTTTTGCTTTTAAATCATTATATAATTTTATATTATTTAGCAGCAAAAACAAGCGCAGTAAAGCGCTGGCATAACAAATTTCATAAGAGATAGAACGAGATATATAAATATATTTATTTCGGTACTATTTATAGTGTGCCGACCGATATCGTCTATTTTACTGCCACATAACCCTCAGAAAATCGTATACAACCAGAATGAGAGTGAGATTATGTTAATCTGTTCTATTCATACAAACTCGCGCGTGTGGTGGGAGTGAAGAGAGTGTTACGTGAAAGTGAAACATCGAGTGAAGAAATGAAGAGAATGAGAGACTGAGAGAGATAGATGTGGGGGAAAGGAAATGAAGAAAGAAAAATAGAGTGTGTAAGAGAGAAATTTTAGTTTAAGTGCTGATGAGTTACTCAGCATTCAAGGGCAGTGCGAACATACGAGCCTTAGAGGTGCTTAGAGTTGCCAATTGTTGCAATCTTTATTTGTTAATTATTAATTTATAGAGCTTATTAGATTATAATTATAATGACTCTATTTATAGTTATGATTAATTTAAAATTATTAATTTAATTAAAATTTCGATTATAGATTTTAATTATTTTAATTAATTAGAATAACTTTAGAATTTAGATAAAATAATGATAAATAAGATATTAACAAACATCTGATATTTTGTAAGTTATGAAAAGCTATTCCTCTTTTACTGTGATTTTACTAGTTTATCACAATTTTCTTATGTTAAATAGAGAGCAGATTTTAAACAAAATAACATTTGCAATAATTTATAATATGCTTATAATAAAATTTCGTTTAATTCTGTTGAAAATATTTCTTAAAAAAAGATCAATTAATGTTATTTGCTTATATTAAGATATATGAACTTCAATAGAAACTTATATTGAATAGATGTAAACGTTTGTCATATTTTAGTTTTAGTGAAACAATCGTATTTAATTCAACTCTATATTTAATTAAAATATACCATAATTTGTTTTTATATAAATACGAAAATTAAATGATTTATTATAAATCACGCAATAATAATAATAATAATAATTTATTTGTATATGAATTTGCAATTTTAATTTGGCAACTCTAACCATTCTGTTGCTGCTGTGCTGTTGTGTTTAAGCAGTCTTGAGTCGCTCTGTTCGCCACAGTCAACAGTGAGAAAATCTAATCGCATCGAAATTTTCGTCGATTTCGTAACTCGTGTTTTGCCAGTCGTGTGTGTGTGTGAGAGAGAGAGGGAGAGCTAAGAGTTTCGCTGAATGTCGTGATGTGGGTGTTGATCACACGCTGCCAACTGGTTTTGGAGAGGGAGAGAGGAAGGCTTGTTTCGGAGGCTGTTGTGATCAACCCGTTTCGCTCTGCTATGCCATTAACGCCAAGCTTATGCAGTAGTGGTGCGTCGATTCACTCCATTCGAAACTGATTTCAAATTTCATAAATTATTTGTTCCCTAATCTCTATCTATCTCTTTATCTTCTTCTCTCTCAAACTGGAGTTTACTTTACTTGAATCGTAAAAGCATACCCGCCTCGGGGCTTATGATAAGATGAAACATTAAAAAAATTCTAAGTCATACGTTTGGAGTTTGTGTGCACCTGTTTGTGTGTGCGTGTGATGTGTGCGAGCATTTCATCAGCGGTTTGTTAGTGTTGTAGTGTTTGTGCGCCTCTCTCTCTCTCTCTCTCTCTCTCCACCTCTCATCCAATAAATCTTTTTATTTTACTTATTTTGAAAGTGACTTTTCTCGCCAACAATAATACATGTTTAGTGCTATTTAATAGGCGTTTGATCGGCGCGAACACTATGACGGATAACTGCGCTCTTCATTATTATCGCCACTCGTTTCGCGATATCGGATAAACAATTATCAATTATTGGGCGATTTGTTCGCGTTTTATCTCACGAACGCATTCATTATTGCCTAATCATAATAAAACGGTGTTTGTGTCGCAATGCGCACGTATGGGTGACTCTCCTCTCGCATCATCTCAATCTCTTAATCCTCACGCATTCAAACTTTGATACACTGGTGTGGAGTTAATCACACTTCAAGAAAACATATACGAAAATCCCATTTGAAACCATTAGACAGTTGCGTGTGTGAAGCGTCTCAATGCCGAAACTGCCGCTGTACCTGAACTGCTTCACGTCGTGCGCGTCGCTGCGGCCCGACGTGTGGCACTCGATCGACTCGGGCATCTACTCGTGTGACGAACCCGCCACCACCTCCTTCTGGTACCTCAAGATGAGCAACTCTCTCAACCCGCTCGCCGTCGATCCGACACGCTTTTTCGATGTCTTGAGGTTAGACTTCTCTCGAACTCTCTATGATTTTCTCGTTATTTCATTCCTGATTTGATTGTTTCTGTTACGTGCGCTTAATTGTTAATAAGAGGGTCGGCGGAGTAAAAATCCGCTTCGCTGTCAGTCTGTTATATTTGAAACGCCATTATATTGAAAATTGAGGCGACAATTACTTGGTTCATAAAAATAGCCTTAAATTTTCTCTTGCCTTGCGTTCAAACGAGTCGTCTCTTATTCCCTCAAATACTGGCGTGTATTAATAAAAAAACACAAATACTTCATAATCCATGCGAATGTCAGTAATGTCATGTCACACTCTTAGAAATAGGCCGTTACTAATTAGAGCAAACAACTTCATAAACAGCTCTCTCTCTCGCTCTCTCTCTCTCTCTCTCTCTCTCCCTCCCTCCCTCCTCAATTAACATATGATAAAGTCTTTTCTCGAGTAATCTGTATTTTTTCATTTGTTTTTTTAGTTGAACTCGCATAGAGTTAAACGTAACGTATGCTTGTTTAGGTCAATGAAAAGGAGGAAATTTTCTTTGTTTTTATCGTTAATATTTTTACCCCCATTGTTGAGAGAGTTATCAATTGTTTGAGTGAAAATAATGCGGAATTAGGGTTTCATTGATGAGCCACTCATTGGATACGAGATTTTCGTTAGTTTATAATTTCTAAAGCCATTGATGTAATAATTGCTGTAATACATATGCAAAGTGAAACAACGAATTATTCTGTTTTACTCCATTTCTATTATCAATTATACTTTCTGATCAGTTTTCCCCTAAAAATCAAATGACTGTCCGATATTTAATATTTTCATGGTATTTGCTTACGGAAACGATTTGAAGCATTACTTGTTGAGCACATTTAAAAAAGTGTCGAGTAATGGTCATTATTTGAACGGAGACTGCTTTCCTTTTTTTCGGGAAATGCGAATCATATATCATTTTCTTAAGCTCGCAAACTCGACCCAAATCTGCCTCTACTTTATATTCATTATATTCTTTATATTTTCATTTAGTCTGCAAAATGAATATAAAAAAGTGTTCTCCAGTAGAGAAGAAATATTAATAAAAATTAAGGTCAGAGTCGGACAGATATGATACAAATTCGACAGTAATTATTAATTTGTATTATAATGAAAATAGAAACTCGGTTTAATTAATTAACATTAAATACTAATTTTTTTTATCAGAATAAATTAATATATTCTATATTTTAAAAATTTTTGCGTGCGTATTAAAATATTTTTAAGCGTTATAATAAAAATATATGCATTTTTTTAAAACTAAAATATCTGCAAAATTATTATTTAAAAAATAAAATTTATTTTAATCGCCTAAATTATGACAAATTTAATATCAGGTCAAATGAATCAAAGCCAGAGTTTTATCTTCTGTTCTAAAGTAAAAACAATTCATTTCAGTTGTAATCACATATATATAGCACGCAAACACATGCATAATATTATGATCAAAAAATAAACTGTTGCCTTCCTTTGTTAAATAAAAAAAGATTATCATGATTATGGCATAGACAAAGAGAGCCACAGTAACATTTTTTTCCTCTATCTAACCTTCATCTCTCTCTCTCTCTCTCTCTCTCTCTCTCTCTCTCTCTCTCTCTCTCTCTCTCACACACATAAAACGGTAGTATTTGATTGAAAGCTCTTCTCAAAGTGTGAAATTGTTCGAACAGTTCAATACTGGGAATCCTGTTTTTCATCAAAAATAAAAATCAAGTCAAAAAAAATATAAAATTGCGAGTTTTAAAAAAATATCTGACATGCGTCTCATCAACGCTAACATTTTCGTTTCGTTCTATCACACACTCTTCGTATCGCGATGTGACTATCGAGGGAACAGTTTTCAATCTATTATTGCCTATCATATGCCATAGGATTTTCGAATAGTTTTCGAGAGAGAGAGAGAGAGAGAGAGACTTCAACTTGTAGGCAAATTTTTTTTCGTTACATTAAATATTTATAAAAAATGATTTTTTCGATAGCAAAAATATATGCCTCGATGATTATATCTGTTGGAAATGTAAACGCACGCCTAATTATTTACGCCTGTGAAAGAATTCGAGATCGAGTTTGTTGATGACCAGTGTAAGACTTGTACTCTGGCTCTCTCTGGGTTGATGTGGTAGTTAGACGTTTAATTAATTTTAATCGTGAGATGAAGACATAAACGACGAGAGGAAATGGTAGGGAGGAAATCATTTGCGTTTGGCTTTTAATGATTGAGTTTTTCTTTGCCCCAACAACTTAATAATATTCCAGTCATAGACCCCTTATTAGATTCATGGCATTAGTTTCGATTCGTGGGGCTCTCTCTCTCTGATAGCTTTGTTTAAAGCGTGTGTATGTGTGTTGACACGTATGTTTGAGATATTGTTGCGAGAATAAAAAATATAATTAGGATATCATTTTGTTGCAGATGCAAAAAAAAAATATTGCTTTATGAATTGAAGTAGAGTTTTATCTCAGACTGGCACTCATGAGATGGACGGTTAGATAGGCTGACACCGAAAATTTTATATTCATTAAAATTATTTCAATGAAAGAAAAAAAAGATAAAGATAAAAAATTAGAGAGAGAGAGAGAGAGAGAGAAGAGAGAGAGAGAGAGAGAGAGAGAGAGGAGAGAGAGAGAGGTTTTATAAGTTACTTAATATTATTTATCAGGTATACAGGTTTGCCACAAAAGCCATTGTAATGTTGTCCTCCAAAATAATATTTGAAAATAATAATGCTTTAGCCTGATGTGAATAACATTTACTGACTGTTGTTATTTGAAACAAAATTATTTAAACATTAAATAATAAGTAGGCAAAGTGTTGCACATTCAATCATGTTAAACATGTGACTTTTTAAGTTATCTGAGTTATTAAACTACTAAATGTGTAAAGTTTGTTGATTATAAATTTTAATCAAATGTTAAGATGAAAATATTTTATTATTCTATCACTAAGTATTCAAATTAATTAATACTAATAATCATTTAATATAAATATAATATTCTGATTATTAGATTAAAATTACTAAAATTAGTTAAGATCGAATGAGATTGAAATATTGCAATACATCATTCGCTCCTTAAGAGCATAATTTTATTTTGAAATTTTTTTTTATACAGGTTATAATAAAATCCATTTTTATCTTACTTAAAATTTCAAGTGAAGAAAATCAATCACTCTTTCCTTGGCTTCATAATAATGGTAACAAATTATATACGCCCAAAAGAAATATGATTAGGAATTATAAATTTATTTATTACAGTTAACTCGCAGAGAGAGTCCTAAGAGTTTAAATTGTGCGCAATAATTATCATAACAGTTAAGTTTATGGCATTGAAAAATAAGTAAAAAAATAAAGTTTGCATTTTAAATAGCATTCAAAATTTCTAACTTAGCTATAAAGTTATATATGCTGAACTTTGAAATTTAGTAATTAATTATGTTCTATGCATAATAAGACTTCACACATAGAGAGAGCTGTGCGTAAATTTAAATAAATATCAAAAATTTTATTTAAAATATCGCTATATTTTCTCTTATCATAAGCTCGCGATTAAATAATTTTATAGAGAAAAAATATATTTTTATTCTTTCACTTAATTATAATAAAGCACTGAACAAATTTTAAATGCAAACTTTTTTTTGGGTTGAACTTCAAGACTAAATTTACGAACTTAAAAAATGATTATTTTGGGTAAATTTTAAAACTATACGAAGTGAGCCTCGGGTTATC
This sequence comes from Microtritia minima, assembly GCA_034699355.1. Lineage (NCBI taxonomy): Eukaryota > Metazoa > Arthropoda > Arachnida > Sarcoptiformes > Euphthiracaridae > Microtritia > Microtritia minima. Next base: position 8,127 of record JAQIYA010000383.1, read on the forward strand.
CCAAACTCTAAATAGAAACCGGCAACAACTATATCGGAATATTTTAAATATGACTAAAAATTTTTTAGATTAGATACCAGACATTTCAACGATATTCTCGAATAATTTTTTTTTCACATATATTAGTATACCTTTCCTCATTCATGTTTGTCGAGTGTTTATAGCTTTGAAATAAAAAATTTCTAGCAAACGCATGAATCTGTGTACTCAATCACGTCGCGTCAATTCATTGAGAATTGATTTGTGCCGTTTGTCTGATCGATGCAAACATATTAACTGTTATCTGCTTTAATAACTGATTCATCATCGATATGAAAACGGTCTCCAAAACTAAACTCGTTTCGATAATTTCAAAATGATTTTACTTAAAGTTTATTTATGTCGCTATTGTTTTGTTTATTCTATCATACATTGATTACATTATATGTTGATTTCAATTATGCTAATAATATATTGTAAACGTTAGGCAATCAATTCATGCAATTTATAAGCGTTCAGATACTTTACGATGCCTTAATATACGCAAACATCAGTATATGAGTTCGTTAGCCATTGACACTAATCTGTTCGACACGATGTTTTTATTTTTTTTAAGCCTATTTTGTTTTGTGATTAATTTCGCAATTCCTATAGTAATTTCTACTTTAGAGCGCTATTAAAAATTAATTTGTTATTGAAAAGTTTAAATAAGCGTGTAATTTAAATATGTTCTTGATTTCAATTGAGTTTATTGCGTTATTCTAGTTTTTTATTGAGCAAAACAATGTCATTAATAACATAATAATTTAAATTTATGCGTAAAATTACTGTTTAGTTAATTGATTTTTATTATATTATTGAATTTTAACACAAAACTCTTTAATATTTGCTTATTATAATGTGCTTAATAAAAATAAACGAAATTTACGCATATTTTACGATAATTTGTTTTTTAAATTATATAACTTTTAAAAATTTTAATCTAAATTCTGAGACAGTTTATTAAACGAGACAATTAAAAATAGCTTTAAGAGAGTACAGAACTAAAAGTATTTTAAAATTTATTATTACATAAATATATTTTCATTAAAAAGAAAAGCAAAAGAAAGAGAAACATATGCTATTTATGATGAAATATAAAATTTTTTAAATTATAATACTTTTTAAAATCGTGACACATTGTGTCAGACATTTTTCATTTAATAATACAGAGTGTTTATCAGATCATAAGTGCGTACATTATCTAAGTTACACTTTTTATTGTGAAATTTTAGAAACTTGTATTATTTATTCTTGACAATACATATATTGTTTCTTGTTTTCTCTTGTATTGTTTAAGTAGCTTATCATAACAGATACACCGAAGCATAACTTTTAACGAGACTTTTAACTTTTTCTTTATTATGCAATTGATAAGTGATGTGTTCAGTAGAGTGAAGCAAAAGCTTGTTTCCCTTTTAATATATTTATAACAGCATAGTTATTAATTTTTATTGAAAAATTAATTTTATTAATTTTTTATTTATATTTGTTTATAAATTTTCTCTTTAATAACTTAACATTTTATTAATTTTATAATTATTTATTAGTCTATTATATAATGCTTTTGATAACTTATATAACTTGAATATCTACTAAAGGCATATTAAAAGCACAATTTCAAAACACTATTTATTTAAATAGTGTGTTTAAAATAAAACGATCTATATGAGTATATAATTTTTTGATTGATTTTAATGTTATTTATTAATTACTTCGATGTAATTATTTAACTAACTATGAATATTAATAATGCCTGTTATTCATAAATGATTTTTTTAAAAATTCATAAAATAGATAAATAAAAAGTAGTTTAGTAAAGCCGAATATTTATTAATTTATAACAAAACCTATTCACTTAATTATTTGACGCTTGTATAACAATTATTTACTGTATATTTGTAAAATTATTTTTCCTATTTGGCAAAAGATTTACTATTAATGAGTGATAATTTCGAAATAAACCGCTTCTAAAGGCATATAAACCCAGCAATAAATTTAAATGACAGTTAAGTTAGTATAGCGGATGTGTTCGAATAAAAATCTAATTATTAAATTTGACAAAACTGCGTCACAGTTTTAAATCATATTCCGCGAGATCGCCCAATTGTGTCGACATGCGAGAGGCCTATTCTTGCTTTAGAAATTAATTTCGAGCGAATTATATACAATTATATATAAAATCTTGCCAACTTTAATAAACTGTAAACATATAGGCAGGATGTATAAATTTTTGTAGATTAAACTTTCACATCTTTACAGTGTCCTCCGCTATTAAGATTAACAAACTAAATTTAGACGCGTATAAAAAATACTTTTTTTAAGGTTTATAAATAAATATCTTAAATAAACATTTTAAAAAGTACAATTTCTATGAATTCTACTTTAACTTTAAAATACAAAAAAAAATTATTTGAACTGCAGTAAACTTGACATATATTAGTTGCGAAAATATTATTGTCATTAGATAGTTATTATCTTATTTTCTTATCAAACATAATGTTATTTCTTTGTATGACATGCCTTTCGAATTCTCTCTCTCTCTCTCTCTCTCTCTCTCTCTCGCTCGCTCGCTCTCTTTGTTGATCTAGATTTTCAAAAAAATTACCCTAAATTTACGACTATAGCCCGCGGGCTATATAAGAAAAAATGTGAATTTTTTGAAAACTTATGTTGTGCGGGCTATAAATGAAAACTTTTTCAAAATGCCTAATTTAATCAAATTTATTTTTAATAATTGCTAATAATCTATATTTAATAATTAATTCAGAGCCATTAAATTCACTCAAATAATGATAATCAAGAAAATAAATCGTTGATCACATTAAACTCATAAACTCGTAAATTTGCCTCATATGTGCAAAATAAGTACCGCTTGACGTTTAAATATTATTGTTTTATAATAATTAAGTGTTATGTAGTGCGGGCTATACAGGGGATGCGGGCTATGCATGAAATTGTTTTTAATTTGTCTAATTTATAAAAATTTAAGCTGTGCGGGCTATACAAGGGGGCGGGCTATAGTCGTAAATTTAGGGTAATAAAAAAATTAAAGAAAGCTGCAATAAATCTTGAAAATTGTAAAATAATAGTAACGCCGAAAAGAATAATAAATGAAATATGTTTAATCTCATTACTAGATAAATAGTATAGATATTTTAGATTTTGCTGTGATCTTTAGATTAGATAAATATTGTATTTCAGTCATTATTTTAAATTATTTAAATTTAAGAGAACATTCGCATTGCTTTAAATTACATAATATCAAAAAATGAAAAGTGCCGAAAAATGCAGTTGAAATTAGGGGTTCATTAAATTGTAATTTACAAGAAATACTGAATACTATAATATGAACCAAATCACGAAAGTGAATCGTGTTTTAGACTTTTAAGTGCTAACCTAAATGTTTATATAATGCTTGTAAAAATTTTTATAAATAGCTGAAAAATCTTTTCTGTCGCTCTAATGTTCACCAGAGAATAATTCAAAAGGAAAGTAAAACAAACAAACAATGCATCGTTAAATCAAAAACTGCTGCTTTTAAATAACTTTGAAACACCACTTAAGCGGTTTGAAGTTTGAGGTTGATTTGCCAAAGTGAGAGAGACTCTGAGAGAGAGAGAGAGAGAGAGAGAGAGAGAGGAGAGAGAGGAGAGAGGAGAGAGAGAGAGAGAGAGTGAGAGAGATCGTCTAACTCGCCGTATCAATGATCTGCTTCATTATTTTTAAATGTCGAAAAGTATATTTTATTTATATTTTAAAGTCTAATAATCGTTTTGTATTTTTAGAATTTGAAGTTTTAAAAACCATTAATTAAACTATAATCGGAAACAGTAAATGCTCGAACGAAAGACGCGGAGACGATCCATATTGAATTCTATGGATCGTGCATTAACTTTGCTATTCAATTAAAATTATAACATTACTTTTTTTAAATATAAATAAAATATCTCCATCAAAATGAAATCATTTGCTTGACATTGAAAATATTTTCCCTCTTATATTTTGTTAAAGGCTATGGATTTAAGATATCTTCACTTCACTACCCCTTCCCTCCTCCGATAGTTAATAAGATGTATAATGAGATCATTACTTTTGATATTTAAAATCCATTTTCATTTTATTTTGTTAAATTAAGAATTTTGACATAATTATATTAGTTATAAATTTAAGCTAAAATACTTAATAAAATATTTAATTTTTAAAAAAAATTATTACTTTAATTAATTGAATATTAAATTAGTTTAAAAATAAATATATATTAATATTATACATTAGATTGTAGATTATGGATAATCTATTTTATATTTTAATTAAAAAATTTATTATCTGTTGCTTAAGACTGGGGCCAAACCAAATTAAGCATTTAATTCAATTAACCTATAAATATATGTTTAATTATTTTTATTATTATTATCCTTCGATTTGAATAGAATTAGATTGTCATAATTTTAGTTTTATAAAAAGTATATTATTTTAATTTATGCCAAGTTATATATTATTTTCAATATATATATTTTTAATATTTTCAATCTTTGATAGCCTTTATAGATTTATCTACAATTTTAAAAAACAAATTAGGAAATAATTTTTAAAAAATAAATAAATTAATTATTAAATCATTACAGTTCAGAGAGAGATTATTCTCAAGCAATTATTGAACTGAATAATAAAATATTAATAATTAAAAAATATTATAAAATTATTTGTTAACACTATTTTATATAAAATTCAAAAAGAATTTATAATTTTATTTTTATTAATTTATTCACAAAAAAACATTATTTTTCTTTTTAAAATTTATAAACCCAATTTAAATTCTTTTCATTAATTATATAACTAAAGTATGTCGTATTTCGGCAAAAGGGGTTTACAAAATCAACCAAACATTAAGGATATTTGTAAAAAAAAATCAAGAAAAACTCTGAAATACACATAAAATCTGGTAAAAATTTCAAAAATTTAAGAAGTTTTCGCGAATTTTTAACTTTAATATTTGAATTTAATAATATATAGATATAGTTGAACTCTTCAATTATTGATTACCGAACTTATCTAACAAAATAACCGAATTCTGCAAAACCCGAATCACGAAATCCCCGATTATGGCTAAAACGATTGAATTGCCTTTCGTTTTTAAAATTTGATTTATTAAAAAATATCATTTTAATTGTTCGTTAGAGCGTTGGTTTTTTGCAAAACCACTCGAATGCCCTTCCCCTGGTTCGCATGCTTGATCAATTTTTTTATGTGTTGGTTGAATGAATTTTAATTTTTATGAGTAATACCTTAGCTTTTATTATTGCTATTTAGTTCATCGTGAAGTTATATATGACGCTAATCATCGAGCCGTGGGAGTAACGCGATTCGAGATTTAAACTTTTATGGCTGTGTCTTATTTTATTCATGACTGTCACTCTATGGTATATTTACCTAAGTTTCAGTATTTATTTTGTTATCGTTTCCACTCTTGTGCGTGTGTTTGCTTTGAGTATCAAAAGGTTTAAATCAATCCAAATCAATGAGCATTTATTTCTTGTGCATTTCGCTTATTTTTCAATTTAAGACTCGAGTGGGTGTCAGAAGAAATTCGCTTACTTGGGGGCAAATTTGTTTGTTTTAATACAGCTTTACTAACGGAAAATGTTCAGAAGTATAGATTTAATAGTAAATACAACAAGTTTTTGTGGTCTTTAATAATGTATTTGAATTTGTAATTGGAAAATATTTAAGTAAAACGTTTATTTATTTATTGTCAACACTTTATTACGAATCATAATTTAATTTTACTTAAGTAATTATTAAAATACTATTTAATTATGATTTTTAAAATATTTTTAAAATGAATATTAAATACTTTATAATTAGAAATAATCACTTATTGATTATCACTTAATAATCAATAATTAGAAATAAGTGTTTAAAGTTTGCTTATTTTTAGCGTTTATAGTGTGCTGTTTATGAAATTTTAAAAATAGCATTTAAATATACATTTTAAAGATGCAATTAACTTGTTTCCAACTTTATGCAAATTATTTTTAAAAACATTTTAAGAATCTATAATACCTTCGTTGATAAATTTTAAATAGTTATTTGCTTCAAATATATATATTAAGTATGTTTTTTTTAATAATAATAAATATAAATTAAATCTAATAATTAAATTCTTTTTGTCTATGAAATATTATGAATAATTTATTTGATTTAGTCAAGCAAAGCAAACATGTGTGTTTTATGGAATATGATTTTTAGATTATAGTTTTAGAAATATATTTATGAAAATTTTTTTTATAATACTCTTCTTTTTTAAATAAATGGTCAATAAAATCTGGGATAAATTATAAAATCAGCTTAAGTTATAACATTAATACATTATTTTGTTAGAGTATTAACTTATTTTAATTGCATCACTGCTCTGTTAAAAAAAATTATAAACACTATAAAATTAGCGCATAAAATAAATTAGAACTTACTCCATAAAAAAAACGATTGAAGATTAAAACGCAATAAACTATAAAGTATTTTTAAATCGTAAATCATTATAAATTTCAAAAGCAAATCAGCGAAAAAGTGTGATTTTCTTTTTTCGCTTTAAAAAATGCATATTTATTAAGATTATAAAATTCATTTGCAAAACCAGTGAACCTAACGTTATGATTTGTATGAGGAGGGGAAAATAAATAAATAGCTGGAGACCCCTATTAAGTTTTAACTAATTTTTTAATTTTTCTTTTATTTAATAAATGCTGGCAATCAATTTAAAACAGTCCTTCTTTAAGCGCATTAATAGGACAATGACATGACACGCGCATAACGCATACGTTACACCGCAGAGATGCACAGATCAAGTAATAATAATAATAATATACAGATTAGCAAATATGCCAAAACATTTAATCAATTTACGCCAATCTTGTGATCCTAACGGAGCGCGCATTAAAGCGAATATTATTCTAGCCATAAATTATCGAATTTAAAACCCCTTAAAAATAGTTTTTATTTTTTCATTTATTCATCGCACGATATTTAGAATAACAAGTATTAATAAATTACACATTTCGGTAATGAATTGATTTACGTCTGTATAGTCAGTTAATAAAGTTTCCCAATATTTTGAAATCGTAAAATTGCGCATTGATTTATTCGCTTACCATCAAACTAAAGATCATAAAACAAAATTATTTTTCTCGTCTAAATCCTACTCATTTCTAAATTTAATAGCGCACTCATTTCAGACAATGAAATTAATTTCTAAATAGATCAGAGAAAAATTTAGATAAAGATTAGATAAATTTGAACAAAACATCTTTCTATTCTCCATTCAATTTTTCTCACACACGCCAGGCTTTAAAGGGTGTGCACCGCTTTTCATTCATCTCTCTCTCTCTCTCTCTCTCTCTCTCTCTCTCTACTTATGCTCTCTCACTCTCGAATCATTTAAGAAATGCGAACAAATTTTCTTTTTTGGCAAATCTTCGCTGAAATAGTGTGCGTACTATTGTATGATATTTTGTTATAATAACAATATAAGCGCACGACAACTCCTAATCATAAAATAGTCAGTTTAACGCCAAAATAAATGTTACACTTACGCACATCCTTATGCCTGTTTAAAGCTTCTATATATTTGATTAAAGTATTTAATCGTATTAAATATCGCAATGGAAAAAGTATCACGAATTTTTTTAAAAGGGGAAGAAAATCTGGCGTAAGCTATCGAAGATAGATAGAGAGCGAGCGTTCTTGAAGCGTAGCCTCGAAGTGTGTTGCATGACTAGTACCTTATTTCTTAGCTCTTTGTGACCATAATAAGGAAGTTTGTGCGTACGAACAATCAAGGCGTGGGAATGCGAAAAACGCGCTGTCCTTTCATAGTTATTTTAATAGCTATTTTAAAAATTAAATTAATATGTTTTTTTGTAACGTTTTCATATCAAAGTTATACAAATAGCTTTTATATCGCTAATGACATCTCTAACTAGTCTTGAATTCATTATTATGAATGTATTTAATAAAACTTTTGATAAAACGCTTTTGATTAAAATTCTATTTCGAACGCTTAAAACTTTATGAAATAAAGTGTGGAAAAGCGAACTTAATTTCAATTAAACAGAGGCCAACAAATTTTGAAAAGAAAATAATTTGAGGTCAATTTTGTTTCTTTTATTATTGCTTATGAATATAATGAATATAATTGTTTGTTATATAAATCGATTGTTTTATTTTGCAATATAAAAATATTAGGTAAAGAAATCAAAATATAGTTTCAGAGAAGAATAATTATTTTGACAGCTATTTAAACAGTTTTTTTTTGAATTCAAAGAATATTTTGTTTTTAATAATAATTAAATCAATCAATTAATTAAATTTTATTTATTTCTTTATTAATTTAACAGAATTTGCAATGAAAATAAAATAATTTTTTACAAATAAATTTAAAGCAACAATGAATCACTACCACAAAAAAATAAACACTTAATGACTGTTAAACAATCAATTCGTGCTTATTTTCGAAATGTTTATAAAACGAATTAACTTTTAGCTATAAATAATTTGATGCAAACTTCTTTGTAATTGTTCATTGTATTTGATATATGCGTTAACCAGAGAGTTTCCTTTTATGTTCAGTGCATGATCATCTCGATCAACCAAAATAAAGTATTGAGCAGAAGTGACTGGAAATTTTATTTAAATAAATTGATTACGGAATATTATGATTTTGATATAATAAATGAGATTTTATGGTAGTTTTGCAATTTTTATTTTCTTATTTATTTGTATTTTAAACGCATATTTAAGATAAATAAAAAAAACTGTGTTAAATACCTGTAAATGACCCCTTATTTTGATTGATGCGCATATCAAAGCATAATCACGGGTATTCATGTCAAATCATTGATATTTCTAGGTCTTTGATGCGTTTAATATTAAATGATTCCTCACATATTTTTTTTGATAGTTTAATGGTTAAAAAAAATTATTGAGTAATACTTCATCAATATTATCAATTATATAATATATATATCAAACGAAACTAATGTTTTTTACATTATATATTTATAAATTAATAAATATCTCTTATCACACGAAGTATACACAAAATTTAAGTCTAATATTTTGATTATCTCAAAGCACGCTTAAATGCTTGATCAAAACATTTCAAAATAATGTTAGATTAAGTTTGCTTAAATAGTCTTAATTCTGTATTAATAATAATTTTTCAAACATTTGATTTACAGAATTTAAGAAATACAAGTAAAAGTGAATTTCGTTATAATAATATAAGCCAAGTAAGAATTTTGAATAAATAGAGCATTTTGGGTGAGAATGTTTTGGTTTTTTGCTAACTTTTAAATAAATTTTTTTTAAATAAAATAAAATATTAATGCTATTATGTATAAAATATTTCTAAAGACTTTTTTTTTAACTTTCTAATCAAATAACAATTGGCATACTATTTAAAAACAATTTAGAATGAATGAACAATCGAGTTGTTTGGGAAGTGATGCGTGAATGAAATGTTTGCCTACATTTACTGTATTACCTATATATATATATAAAACTGTATTGATTATCACTACTTTTTTTTTCATTTTTAATAAATTTTTTGTTTATTAATTTATTTTCGATAATAGATTTTTAATGATCTTCCAATTTCGTTAACCGATTAAGTATTTAATTAACAAAAAAAAGGAGTTTTACTTGAACTTTCAAGTCTGATCTTTAATTTTTTAAACAAAAGCCAAAGTTTTTACCATTTTTAACTGTCTAAACAGAAAAACTTCACCGAAAAACGGCGAAAAAGAGGAAAATAAGTGTATATCAGATAAAGATGACAAAGAAGAAAAGGACGACAGTGATAGTGACCCAAAGACCGGCGAAGTCGGCGAAAAAGAGAGTCCACCGAATAGTGGTGAACCGGACTACGACGAGATAGTGGACGACACGGGCGACTACTCTTTGCCCAACGGACGGGACAACGAACTGTGTCGGCGGCACATCATCTTAAACGAAATCATCGGCGAGGGCCACTTTGGCGATGTGTATAAGGGCTCGTACCGGCCCGACCAGCATCAGTCACCGGTGGCGGTGGCGGTGAAGACGTGCAAACTTGAGAGTGAGAGTCGAATGGGCCACAAGTTCGTGGAGGAGGCGTTCATAATGCAGCAGTTCGATCATCCGCACATCGTCCGCCTGGTGGGCGTCTGCTCGGGCTCTCCCATCTGGATCGTGATGGAGTTGGCCAAACACGGCGAGATGCGCGCCTTTCTCGCCAACAATCGGCATCGGCTCGAGTTGGCCACTCTCGTGCTGTACGCCTATCAGCTCAGTACCGCCCTCTCCTATCTGGAGAGCAAAAAGTTTGTCCACCGCGATATCGCCGCCCGCAACGTTCTCGTCTCGTCGCACACGTGCGTCAAACTCGGCGACTTCGGTCTGTCGCGATGGGTGGACCAGTCCTACTATAAAGCGAGCCGCGGAAAGCTGCCCATCAAATGGATGGCACCGGAGAGCATCAACTTTCGCCGCTTCACCACAGCCTCCGACGTCTGGATGTTCGCGGTGTGCGTCTGGGAAATCCTGATGCTCGGCACCAAACCGTTCGAAGGCGTCAAGAATGTGGACGTGATCGGCAAGATCGAGCTCGGAGAGCGCCTCCCGATGCCGGCCAACTGTCCGCCTAAACTTTACTGCCTTCTCTGTCAGTGCTGGTCTTACGAGCCGTGTCGACGGCCCTCGTTTCAGACCATTAAGCAGACCCTTTACAGTGTTTACAGTGAGGAGAGGTGTCAGCGGCGACGAGTCAGTGATTCGAGTCGACTCGACGCTCGCCAGTCCACGGCCTGGTCGTGCTCGTCCGGTTCGAGCTCGAGAGCCGCTCTATCAGAGACTTTTAAGCTCGAAAATAAAGATTCAGAAGCGCGAGAAACTCACGCCAAACCGATAACTGAAAACAGTCACCTCAAACCGCCGCCGTGGGCGTACGCCAGTTCGCCGAAGTCCACCAATCCGTTTACGGTATAATTACTTTTTTAATATATAAATCATTTATCGATTATCGTTAACTTGATTATTGACATTATGGCTTAAACTTTTTAAAAGTAAAGCATATATTTTGAATATTTTATTTATTTCTAAAGTTTAAATTATTTTTTGTTTCTCTGGTCTCAGAATTCTAGCGAAAAGTCTCGATTAGAAAAACGACTGAAAGAGCTTAGGCTTAGACAACAACGGCTCGAGTCGAAGCTCGACGACGACGACTCCAAATCGTTGATTGAAGAGGACGAGCAGCCACTATGCGTCAGTCACTCAGCTATGCGTCGGCAGTCATATTGTGATACCAGTGACACCAGTAGTGAGAGGCGTTCGCCGATGATTGTCGTTGAATACAGTAAGCTCCTCAACCATTTCGGTCATAATTGACTCATATCTAACCTTATGTTACGTTCGACAGGCATACCGGCCATGCATTCCAAGTCAAAGGCCGTCGGGACCAACTCGAGTGTGAGCAGTACGCTGAGCAGCGCTTCACTCTCGGGCTGCACGGCGTCCACATCTCTCGAGCCGCCCACCACTCCCAGCGCTGCCGAACTGGACCGAACCGATGACTCGGTCTACGAGTGCACCGTAAGCGTGGTCTGGTCTGTGCGGCAGTTGCTTCGGGGAGTTCAAAACGATCGCATTGAAGACTATATAGATCTTGTAAAGGTAGCCAATATTCTTAACTTCGTTTTACAAATTGTTAACTTATGCGGGCATTTATTCTAGACTGTTGGTCTAGAACTTAGAGGTCTGCTGAAGAGCGTGGACGAACTGTTTCCATCGCTGCCGGAGTGGTCCCATCGGGAGATCGAGATGACGCACAAAGTGTTGAGCCGAGATATGGCCGGTCTGGTGCACGCCATGAAACTCGCACAACAGTACAGCCGCACTACAGTAGAGGCCGAGTTTCAGAAGGAGATGCTCAGAGCGGCGCACGTGCTGGTGATGGACGCGAAAAACTTGCTCGACACGATCGACTCGGTCCGCCTCAGGCTGCAGAGTGGAGAGCGAGGCTCACCGTCGCGGCGCAGTTCGTTGCGCGCTAATAGTTTGCCAGAGCGGAGCGAAAATCTCATCGAAGGCTCGTCCGCCAAATTTGAGAGTAAAATCAATTCGGCGTAGCATTCAATGAATTTCTTTTTGAATAATTATTAGTCATTTAATAAATGAAATAAAACATAATACCATTTGATTAATTAGCTCTCGTTTTATTATTAAATTAATACGAGATTTTTTTTCAAAATAATAATACATTTTACTGATATTGTTGTCTAATCCTGTTGCGAACCGTTTTCACGCTGTTATCCACGCATAAGTGTTCCTCTTTGCTCATCATTTTGCGCACACAATCCACACGATATCCATATTTTCCGCCTGTTATTGGAATAGCGGACTCATTGGCCGCTCTCACGCAACAGTGAACGCAGACGTGCGCGTGTTGTGAATTAACTCGACACGTGTCGTAAATGTCCAGCAACTTAGAGCCACTTAGACATTGCTGGCTAACACGTCGCTTATTCTTCAGGCAACTCAAATCTAAAATTAGATCAATTAAAATACACGTTTTAAAACTTAATTAAACTTAAACGTAATAAAACTAGAAATATTGACCGCATAGTGAAACGAAAAGTTTGCCCAATTTGTTTTGCGGTACAAACTTTGAAGCATATGTATTAATTGATTTAATAGTTGGTCTGATAGTCTGATCCTCTTGATCAGTATCGCTATCAGTTACTTCTTCGTCAACTTCTGTACCCGTATTGTCACCGCTTTGTTCGTTTAGTTTGGCCTGAAATGTTACGGTCCGGTCTAAAATCTCATAACCGGCCGACGATGTAGACTCGCTTTTTGATGAATCCATATTTTCATTCTCTAAACATTCGAATAGATTTAAAATTATAATTAAAATAATTAGGATATTAATGATATACATTTTAAAATAAATCATTGATAAATTATGTGATTAATAATATTTCAAATTTAAATCTTTTATGGTTTTATATTTATGCGACATTAATTCATTGCGACTTTAAAGTATAGATGTGTCTTTAAAATCAATAATGATTTATATTATTTAAACACCTGTTTTCATTTATTTGTTACCAACAAATTTAGTTTAAATAACTGCATAGTAATTAGTTTGCATAGTAATCACTTAAATTCTTATTTATTATTGAAGATATTTATAAAAGTCTATTTGTAAAAGTGTATCGTATATTTAAGCAAAGGTTTTCGTGTATTTAAAAAACTTTTTATGGAAATTTATGAAAACAAAAAAATCAATAATTTGGTCAAAATATATAGAATATATGTAAACTTAATATATCTAATAATTTAAGTGAATATAATATACTAATAATCAAAATAAACATAATCTTATTATGTTGTAATAAAATAAGTTAAAAAGAAATCGATGTCAACAGTAGAAGATCATAGATATATATAACAGGGGTCCGCACGCTCCGAAAGCCTGGAGAGGGTCTGACTATATAGTTTGCCAAAATTTTAGGAGGGGGTCAAAAC
>JAQIYA010000384.1:0-21683 GCA_034699355.1 Microtritia minima
CGAACCATATTCTGAACCTCTGCCGCGCAGAATTCGATATACTGTTCGAATTTAGCCGAAGAGTAAATATCGAAATTGGAATTTTTCCGAACATCGGATATCCAGAATCGACTCGCTATCAAACCCAGAAATGTTGGTGCGATAAATACAATTACTCTATTCATTTTGAAAATATCTATATTTTAAAATATTAATTAATGATGCAAATGCTTACAAATTGGTTGCTTTATTTTTTTTTAAAGATGGCCACTCGGACTAGAGATGGATTCTGGAATAAATAATAGGAAATTTTTGTATAATTTTTTGGATTAAGAAATTGTTATATTAATCTCGACTAACAAATATTATCTAATATATTGCTAATAATTTATTAGCGTTAGAATTTATCTCTTTGTCTATCAAACACTCGCTATTCTCGTTTAATTATAACAATTTTCATTTAGCAAAGCATTTGGTATTTAGTGATCTCTTGCTTTGTTTCGCGATTTATGTTTTACTGTTTTATGTTTTTCATGAAAAATAATCGTAATCAATGTTTATAATTTCACAGCAAAAAATAAAAAGTGAAATATATATATATAGATACGAGAAATTGTCTCAGAATTTTAAGATTTTGAAGTTTCAGGTTTTCAAACATTATTTATTTTCGATTAGCTATTATTTTAACACGACTTTAACATTCTATGTCTCACGGAAATAGTGGCTGTTTATTATTAACAATTTTAGCTCAAATTTAATTGTTATCCTTTTATTTTTATTTGTTGCCCAATCGTAATGATTAACTAAATTTCATCAGATATGCGGAAACTGTAATATTTAATAAAACATGACGAATACACGTCAGTAAAGGAATTTATAAATATTACGTACATTCATATAAATTATTCTTATTGCGAGAAAAGTTTTCAACTCAGTATTCAAAAAGAGGTAAATGTTTATGCAATACAGTAAATAATTAAATATTATTTTGCGAGTCAAACATGATTTTCCGGAATGTCTATCACGAAAATTATCCCCTCATCAATGAAATTGGTTCCCAACTATGGTCACGCAATTATTCTCAATTTAGTGGCGTTCGGTTTACTTTCGATTTTGAGGATAATTTTCGATTCATTGTCGATGATTGCCGGCAGTGGTTAATCGATAAGGGGTATCATTCTATATATTACAGTCTCGTCTACCTGTTGGCCATAATATTACTGAAGCGATGGATGAATAGCCGAAGCAAACCGTTTGAGTTGCGTAAACCACTCGCTCTCTGGAGCGCCAGTTTAGCCCTGTTTTCCATTATGGGAACCATTCGATTACTGCCAGAATTTATCGAAGTTTTGACTCAAAAAGGATTTGTGGCCTCCATTTGTGAATCAACTTATTATAAGGTAAATAATTTTAGAAACAATATTTTTTGGGGTAAAATCATAAAAATAAATAATGAAAAATATAATTATAATCATTTAAAGATAAGCGAGTATAATAACAAATCTGTTAAGATTGAAAATTTTATTGTGCATAATTATAAGTTTAAAATATATTTTATTAATGTTTTACTCTATAAAACTTTATCGGCTGTATTTTAACACAGATTTATATTGACTACAACTTCTTCTCACTACAACCTATAAAAACCTAAAACTAAAAATGTAATTAATATTAACTTAAATATCTCTGTAATCAATACTTTGAATCAAATAATGTTTAACGAATCAAATGAAATTATTATTAATTAGATTTTAAATGGTGTAGGCTTTAATAGTGTTTAAAGATAGTGTCTCAGACTCGGACTATAGGTTTTAATTTTTCAAAAAATATTTGACAAACAAGTTTATTTTCTCTCGATTCTATTTAAATCGTAGGACATTCGAGTTCTCTTGTGGTATTATTTGTTTACAATGTCGAAAGTGGTCGAATTGGGTGACACTCTATTCATAATACTTCGCAAACAGAAGCTCATTGCTCTCCATTGGATACATCACGTGCTGACTCTTTGTTTTACTCTTTACACAGTGGGATATTTTCCCGCCACTTGTCGCTGGTTTGGAACCATGAACTTTGTCGTCCACTCTCTTATGTACAGCTATTACTCCGCCACAGCTCTTCGCTTTCGATTTCCCAAATATGTCAGCATTTTTATAACCGTTACGCAAATAATTCAAATGATTATCGGCTTTATTGTTAGCGCTATTGTGTTTTACTATAAGTTGGTCGGCGTTGCCTGCGATGTAATGCCGTCTACAGCTATTTTAAGTCTTGGTATATACGGTCTATTTTTTATTTTATTCGTTAAGTTTTTTATTGCCTCATACTTGGGTGGTTCACCCAAAAGCTTAAAGTCTAATACAAATAACAATAATATCAATAATACTAATTTTAAACAAGATTAATATCTCGAAATTATAATAATTATAATTAGTGTTTTCTCCACTCACACATGCTTTGTTTTTTAATTTCAATTTTAAATCTCTCTGATGCTATAATTATATTATTATACAATTTTTTTAATTTGACAAAAAATGTAATTGATTTAAATAAATGATAAATAATAGCAAATAGATAATTATTTTAGTCAACTAAAAATATATTTAAGACATTCTTTTGTTTATTTATGATGTGTTTATAATATAAAGTAAAGTAAACTATATGTTAAAAATTTATGCTGTTTTTTATTGTAATTTTTTTTTCTAAATATTCAATTTTATTCGTATAATGATTTATTGTGAAATAATATTTAATTAATACTTATACAAAGTTAAAGATATGATTAAGACATTGATTTGTAATAATTTTGAGTTTAAGAAAAAATTATATGTATAATAATAAAATAATTGCTTAAAATCTTTTATAGCAATATTCATTAAACGTCTCTATCATTGTTTTAAACGGGAGTGGCTTTTAATCCATTGAGTATTTAATACTATAAACTCTTCTTAAATTGCTTTAACGCTTAAATAGTAAACTAGTTTTCATAATTCCATAAAACATGTTACATGTGCTATTAATTATTTATTAAAATAAAACTTTTCAGAGTAAATATTTTTGAAAATACAGGTAATTAAAAATAAACTAATTTAAAAACTTATTATGATTTTTATCATTATTCAAAGGTTATAAATAGATGATTATTAAATTATATGTTTGATTACAGTTAGATTTTGTTATATAGAAAATTCTACCTAATAAAACAAATTTAAACTTTCAAAAACAAACAGTTTATAACAGTTTAGATGCTCATAAATTTAAGAAATAATTTTCTATGCGAGAAAATTTTCAAAATTTCAAAATTTATATATAAAATGGTATTTATTCTAAATATTTTCATTTAACTAACTTCTAACTGCATTAACTCAGGCATCAATTCGTGATTATCAACAATGCTATCAAACGTAAACGTCATTCATGTTCACACCGCTCGCAAACGCATTCATTCACAGTCACGTGACAACAATAGCCGACATTTACCTGTGTTTACTGTAAACGCTTTATCGTTGACTCTCAACCATCACTTCTTCGCCCGATTCAAGAGTGAGATAATGTCGATCACCAGCGACGAGACCAACAACGAGGCCGACGGCAACAGCAGCGACGCCGACGAGGACGACGAGCCGGTCGAGTCGCTGGCGGCGACGCGCGAGCGACGGCCGAACGCCGGCCGCAAAATGGCTCAACTGCTGGACGCCGAAGAGGTGGACGAGTTCTATAAGACCACGTACGGCGGCTTCGAGGAGGAGGCGGACGACAACGACTACTCCACTGAGGCCGAGGACTCGGATCGGGCCGACTCGGACTTCTCGATCGACGAGTTTGACGAGCCGGTCAGCGCCGGCGAGGACGAGGACGGCGACCGCCGCCGACCCAAGCGTCAGCGAGTCGGTGCGTATCGGGAGCCGAAGCGTCAGCGGCCGGACGTCAGCGATAGGAGTGGCGGTCGGCGGGCGTCCGAACGACTGGAGCGCTCGTCGAGAAGACCGACCACGTCGGCAACAGTGGCGGCGACGCCGCCGGTGACAGCTGTTGCCGGCGGTCGGGCTCGCGATTCGCTGCCGGAGTCGTTACGAGTCATAACCAAGAAGTCTTTTCGCGAGTCCACTCGACGTAACGCACGGGAAGTGGAGCTGAGGGCGAAAATCGCGAAACAGGAGTCCGAGGCCCGCATCCGTAAGCTGTCGGCCAAATCGAAATGGGAGGACGAGAACCGCGAACTCACTCAGTCCGAAATGCTGGCCGAAGCGCGTAAGACCGAAGTGATTAATCTCAAATCACTGGAGCGCTATCAGCGGCTCGAACTCGAGAAGTCGAAAAAGTCGAAAGTGGTGAAAGAGCCGGCCAGAGGTCCGTACGTGCGCTACCAGTCCGTGACGATGCCGCTCGTCCAGGAGATCGAGACCTGCGCGGTGGACGGCGTCGACGCCGACAGCGACCGAACCGTTGACGCCGAGGACAGCGGCGGCGCGACAGTCGAAAAACAGGTGCCAAACATTTCCATTGACTTATATTTAGGTGTTGTTATTTATTTAATTGAATTATTCTAATCAGACCATTGCGAGCAGTGGCGACATCGAGACGCCCGCCTCGACACCAGACGCCGCAACAACAGCAACAACAACAACAACAGCCGCCAGCGATCCAATCATTGGCGCCGAAGTCCCCGACGATTCGTCCGCCGATATCGCCGCTGATTCGCCACCGGCTGACCAGAAATCCGGCGAACGCTGTTCGCGGACGTTCATCTCGTTCACCGACGACGACACCTATCGGACGCACTTTCCCGAGCGTAAGCCGCCGACCGCGCGGCCCAAACTGTTCTGTCCGATCTCGCATCTGCCCGGCCGTTACTTCGATCCCGTAACTCTGCTACCGTACTCGAATTCGGCCACGTTTCGGGCTATACGCGAGGCCTACTACAAGCAGTTGGAACAGCTCGGCGATCCCCGTCAGCCCGATGTGGCCAAATGGCTGGCCTGGCGTCGGCGGACCGCGCCGTTGAGGGCCAACATTCAGCCGCGCATTATTCGCATCATTAAGTGAAAACTGATTGTATTTATTTAAGCGTTATTTACTCTCACTTTACATATGTTTTTTTGTAAGCATTCATTGATTTATACTTAGTTAACTTTTGTTTACTCTGTTTGCAGTAAAATATTTTTCTGTAGAAAAATAAAACTGGGCTATTATTTTTTCTATAAATGAAGAATACTTTATACTTTGTTTCCGACTTTATTTTATGAAAAGCGAAGATTTTTATTTTTTTAGTTATTGGTTTTGTTTTCGAGCATTGATTTTTCTGTTGATGAACGAAAGTCAAAACATATTTACTATTATTTCATTTTTATTTTTAATCGCTCAACGCGTGAGTATTTGTTTGGCATAGTTTGCACCGTTTTAGTTCACACATACTCGCCGTTTATTACCAATAAATTTGCTGGTGTCGAGTGTGATCACTCGAGTCTGAAATCGGATTTCAATATCTATGCGGCAATTGTTTCTGTAATTTTTGTTTATTCTTTAAATCGTGAAATTGTTTTTTTATTTAGAATAAAGAGAAAATCACACTCAGAATATCGCTGACATAGCTTTGACATATTTCTCATCACATCATTGTCTCCTAACACTTATGACAATAGTAGGAGAGATACAGATCGGCAATAAATCGACGCCAATTGTGATGCGTATCGCAATTTTACACGTATTGATAGCTTTTTACAATAAATAATTATTTATGAATTATATTTTTCTTTTTTGGTAACGCCTGGCCTCGCATTGCCTTATCGTTTGTTTGCTCGATCAATACAGTCGATTGGCTATGCTTTATCAATAGTAAACTTTTCGCATTAATCTTTGTTTTTGTCATAGTTTTTTTAAAAATAATTTTTTATGTACGATATATTTATTAATCTGTCAACACTTTAGTTATTTTATAATAAAATGTTGATTTTAATTACTTTTACGGCTATTTTTTTAGATCTTATCTGTGATCTATTGTACAATACGTTTAAAGTTATATAAATACTATTAATTAGAATTATGTGAAAAATTTACTCTAAAAACAATAATAGATGAAAATAATATAAATTCATTTTTCGTTATCTTTCTTTCTAAATTTTTAATTGTGATGAGTTATATAAACATATAACGCATAAGAAAAAAATGCTAAACATATAACTAAAAAGTCTACTTTTAAGTCGAGTTATGTTTGTTTTGAGGTCTAAATTTTGATAGAAAAACAAATATTATTAAGACTTATTTTAATTTTGACTGCATAACTATTTTGTTAGTATTTGTTTCTCCAACAAAACACATTCTTTGTTTTGCTACACTAATGTAAATATTTAATATCTATATTAGGCTTAAATTTGCTTAATTTTTTTTATTGTTTTCCTTTCTTATATTGTTATAAAATTTGTTAGAAATTTTACAATGACTTCCGGATAAAGCTTTTACAAGAGTGTAAAGTCTAGTGGATTCTCTTATTAAGTCTATTTTGAGGCAATACTATTAAAAAATTACTTCAAATTATAAGATATAACACGCTTTGCTCTTTAAATTTAAAATTCTATAAAATTGATTTATGACATGGTTTTTTAATTGATAAAAAATTAAATGCACAAATTATTAAAGAAAACTTAGTAAAATTTACCGCTAGTATAGTATAATTTGTTTGCATATTTATTGACAAGTAGTTAAAACGCTTATTGACCTTAATTGAGAAAAAGAGAAAACAACTAAAACTAAATAAAATTAAAAGCTATGTTCGAGTTTTAAAATTTGTTGATCACAATTTTTTGGTGTGAAGTAAATTTGCCTTGAATTATATAATAATGATGATAAGGTGTTTGCCTTATTTACTTCGACGAAGTATTACTAATTTTATAAAACCACTCCAATTTTTCTCGTGCTTTTATTTGGTTAACGGTTTTGTTGATTTTAAAAATGAGAACTCATCGACTTTTGAAAATTTTTATATCCTAATGATCCTACACTTTAAACAGTGCTAAAAATTATTATTCAATACTAGATATTTAATTATATATTTTTATACGAAAGTTTTGATTTCACTTTATTTTAAAATATTTTTTCACTTCAAGCATGTATTGTAAGAATATTTTTTATTACTGATAGAAAAATTCTAAATTTAAAATATTACTAGAAATTTGTTTTTATTTATTTTAAATATCTTCCATTTTTTTCTTTTAAAATTCTTAGAAATTTTTTAAATTCGCCAAATAAAAGTCAGCATAAAATAATAATTTATTAAGATCATGATTAAGCATTAGTTTATTTCCGTCAGATTTATTAGCTAAGTATCTATTCTTTTCTCTAAACTCAAAACAAATAAAAAAACAAACAATCAATAGTTAAAATACTTAGCCGTTGAACAATAGGCAGCAATAATAGCCCACTAACTAATACAGAAGAGAAAAGAAAAATAAACCAAACATAACTTATATAGATTTTCACTTTCACTCTGCTTGTGTTGGGAAAATAATTGTTTTAAAAAAACGCTTTCAACTGTTTAAATACCAAACACCCATTTGACACATATACCAATTTACTTCGCAAACACAAACAATGCTAAAAGACTTTTTTCATACTCGCATTAACACTCCCATCAATCGAAAAGAGTTACGCCACTTAGTTTGACAAACTTTGCGCAAATCGATGAGAATAAGAAAAGTAAGAAGAAGTAAACTTGTTTTTTTCGGTGAGCAAACATTGAATCGAAGACAATACAACATAAGAGATTAAATTAAATATAAAAAGAAAGTTTGAGAGAATTTATAACTTTTTTTTTCGAAAGTTGTTCTCTTATTTTGTGCTGGATATTCAAAAATTCAAAATCATAATTATATTCACTAAATGTTTAAATTGTAAATAATGTTTTTAAAAAAATTTCTAATTAAATAAGTTGAGTTAATTTTTGTTTAATTTGGTGTCAAACTTGTTTGTGTACTCCAAGTAATTATGAGCCCGAAAATTTGGCTCTTTAATACCACACTGTTATGGACTGTGGCCATACTTGTGGCCAATGATCGGATTTACAGCGGCGAACGCGTAGCGGTTCGCGCCGACAATAGCGCAAAACTTTGGCAGCGGTTTATTAACGCGACGCTCGTGTGGAGCGAAAAGTTTGCCGAAAATTTCGAGAGCAAATTTGTGAGTCTGGCCGAAAGGGCTAACGTGTCGAAAGCGTGCCTCACGAGCGGCGTGAAAACGTTTGAGGCCGTGAAAAGATTGGATGACTGGGCTTATATGTGTTAGTATTTATTTTTTTTGTGAAAAAAATAATTCAGTAGCGAATGGATTGGCGAAAACATCAAAAGCATTTCAATTATTGAATGGCATTGGAGTGGCTTTGTTTTCTAATTCATTTCAAAAGCGTTAAAAAAATTTACATTTAAGCAAAGCTTTTAAAAACAAAGCTTATTATTAACGCGACGTTCAGATATTATTGATTGATTTGATTAATGATATACTTGTTATTGATTTTAATAATTAATTTTTAAGTTCATAATTGTGAAAAATGATTTTAAACTGATTTTTACAAAATACAGTTTATTTATTTGAAATATTTACCTGTAATTCTTTATGTCTTTCTTATCTTAATTATTTTATTTAATTTTAAAAAATATTATAAGAATTTATATACGCATAAATTTTTTGGACATTCATTACTAATAAATAATTTAAAAATCATGAAATTTCACATTTATCATAGTAGAAAATTTATTCTATTGGAAAAATAACTAAATTATTAAAATATTACATGAATTGGCATAAACTGTTTACTAATTTATTAACCCCGAAGTAATCAACTCTTGGGGTTCATTTCCGCCCGCCGGTCTGCTGGCCGGCACGATCTCCGACTTCGGCTCTTACGACCAGTGTCTGTCCATCGAGCCGAACGCCGCGATCGGCGAACCACAGTACTGTATGGTCGATTTGGCGCCGCCACTGCCGCGACCGATGCCCAAACACCACAACCTCTACCACTCGGTCGACGTCCTGCCCGACTCTCTCGCCGCTGATAACGCATTTTCTCGACTGGCCAGCGAGGGTTCGTCGTTCTACTGGATCGCCATCCGGACCGGGATTTGCGTGCCATCGCTCTGCACGCCCGCCGACGTCGAGTCAATGGCCAAAATAGGTGAGCTATTAATTTCCATAATTTCCTTATATAATTCTGTACAATTACTTCGAACCAATAGCCGGCGTCGAGTTGGGTCTCGAGAGCCGAACTGTGCAGTGCCAGACCAAACAGGCGACTCGACTCACGGGAGTGCAAATTGTTGCTGTGTTTGTATTGTTTCTCTTTTAAATTTAAAACAAAATTTTACCACAAAATTTTATGATAACATTTTTTTCCCTCTCACAACTTAGTTTGTTCGTAGCGGTCTTTCTGCTGTCCGGCTTAGTGGCCACTTTAGCCGAGCGAGTATTATCACCGAAAAGTCAGTATTATTTGCGCGTTTTAATTCAGTGATTTGTTTATAATTTTTGTTTTTAATTGATTGGTTGATTTGATCGACAGAGAAGTCCCTGTTTATCGAGGCGTTTTCGGTGCGGCTTAACATTAATCGGTTGCTCTCCCGACAGACCGGCGAAAGCCTGGCCTGCATTCACGGCATTCGAGTGCTGACCATATTCTGGGTCATACTCGGCCACACCGTTGTCTGGGCTCACTTTCAGATATTCAGTGAGTTCACCGCATATTAAATAACGTTTAATTCAATTAAAACGTCAAAAAAAATTCACTAAAGCGCGAAGTTTTACCGTCAAAGAGGTGCTGACGTCCGGCGTTAATCAGATTTTATTAAACGTTGAGTACGGCGTGGACACCATCTTCTTCATTAGGTAATGGTCAACAAAAAATTATATTTGATTTAAATTTAAAATTTTATAAACAAAAATAAACAGCGGTCTGCTCACCACATACATCTCTCTGGGCTACGCCAACGAAAAGCTGGCCAACTTTACGATCGCCGGTTTTCTGGTGTCCCGCTTCGCCCGACTCACGCCCCAGTTGGCCATCTTCCTGCTGCTCAACTTTCTCATGCCGCTCACCGGCTCCGGACCGCTCTGGTCGGAGCTGATGACCAAACTCGAGACCCGCTGCTACTCGAACTGGTGGCTGAACTTGATTTACGCGCAAAATTTTATTCGCGTCGACTCAATGGTCAGTTAAATTTAAATTCAATTTTCTTCATTTACTGAGCTCGAGCTCTGTCCCCGCATCTGGCAGTGCGCTCATCACACCTGGTATACCGCCGCCGATATGCAGTTTCACTTTATGTCGCTGTTTGTGGTGCTCGCGTTTCTCTACAGCGCCCGACTCGGACTGGCGGTCAACGCGCTGGCGATCGCGGTGTTTACGGTCTGCAACGGCGTTATGGTCTACGTTTATGATTTGCCGCCCGCTGTGATCAACACCGGCAGAGAGTAAAGTGATTTTTCTCTATTATTGAGAGAAAGATTTTTTTTGTTTTAAATCATTTTTAAGAGGTTTTGAATTATAGCGAACACTTCGAAGAGTATTACGTGAATCTGTTTTACTACAAGCCGTGGCCGCACGCCATCGTATTCTTCACTGGCCTGGCGTTCGGTTATCTCATTTATCGCAAAGCATTTGTTAAGCTCAACACTGTTAGGCTTTTTAATGAGACCATTAAAAAACACCCGAAATACTAATGAACTGTTTGACCTCGCAGTTCAACTTCTACCTGATCTGGTCGGCCATACTGGTCGGTCTCTGCGTGCCTATGATGGACGACCAGCTCTGGAATTACGGCCAGCCGTACAGTCGGCTCGTATCGGCATTTTTCCATCCACTCTGTCGACTGGTGTGGTCGCTGGCCATCGCGTCGCTGGTCTGGTGCTGCGTCTCGTCCAACGGCGGTCTCGTCAATCGACTCCTGTCCTGTCGGGCGTTCGTACCGCTCGCTCGGCTCACGTATTCGGTTTACCTCACCCACGCTTGGGTGGTCTGGACGTACTACGGCTCGCGACGGGAGCGCATCGATATGAGCAGCTACTCCTTTGTAAGGCTAAACTAGTTTTAGTGGTGGTTTGAATTTAATTTGCTTTTTCGATCATTTCGACAAATAGGTGCTGATATTCTCGCACAATCTTGTGCTCTCCTATATTGTTGGCGCGCTGTTTGCGGTGCTGTTCGAGTCGCCGACTATGGTTTTGGTGAAACGGGTGTTTGTCTATTTCAAACTCGTGGCGCCCGCGCAGCGAATCAATGGCCGACCACTGCTGACCGCCGGCGAGAATAATAACCGCACTAATAAGTGCTCCACTGTTTTAGCGGCAAATAATGAGGAGATGTCGGCGTTATGAGGCTTTTGATTAACGTTTTTCTTATAATTTCTATTACAATCATTTTATTTCAATAAAATATCTTATAATTTGAGAATATATATGATTTTGAATAAATAAATTATAATTATTTTTTAAACAAAGTAAAATCGAGTATTTAATAAAATAATGCTACAGTTTTTATTAAATAAGCAATCATTTCATAACACATACGGTATATTTTAAATAATACAAACATATAAACGAGTAATAACTTTGTGAACAAAAATTGTAAAACTATTATATTATTATACATAAACGGAATGGCATTCAGCAAAAAATACAGCAAAGAATGGCGCCAATGATGGCGACGATAATGAGAAAGACACAGATCGAGAGTAGTATTATCACCCATAGAGACACGCGATTCCCGAACACATTCACGCCGCACTTCAGCGAACCCTTCGGATAGTCGGCGCACTTGTCTTTCTCCCGTCGGCTAACTGTCTGACCGTACACGCGACGAACGCTGTCTCGCTGAGCGCCGCACACTCTGCCGATCGCGTCGTCCACACAGTCGGCCACAGCCCAGCCATAGCAACACATGTCCTTCGTTTCGCTGTTCTGGTCGAGCAGAAACTCTTGAAACGATGTCTTCGCCTTATTCTCGCACTCCTTAAACTTGCTGTCGGCGGCAAATTTTGGACACTTGGCGGACACGTTGTGTTTGAGAGTCTCGACAAACTCTACGGTATCGCTGTTAACGCTCGTCTCGTATGGCTTACTTGTAAACTGTTCGGGAAAGTGAACGACGATCACCACTAATAATAGCACGGATACGAACATAGCTTTGTCCATATTATTATTATTTAATTTTTACAGAATATAGAAATTATTCTCAATTTAATCTCAAGACTAATGAGTTGGTAATAGATTTAAGCGTCTCTCGTATAATCATATACTGTAGTATTATTTTGAATTTACTTTTGATTCTCGTGTCTCGCGCTGAGACGAGCGCGCGCTCAACACTATTATCGCTAAAATTATTATAGTAAGTAAATCTAATGACTATACAAAATTCATAACATTTGCTATTATAATAATGACTATATTGAGCGCGTATTTCTATTTTCGATTTTTTAAACATTTCATTAAATAAAGATATATTGTTTGATGAAATAACTGTTTAACAATTTAAAAATAAGCCTTAAATGAAAAAAATTCATAATTCAATGCTATCACAAAATATCATAAAATATTGTCTTGTAATGATTTGTCAAATTTGACAAATTTAACCAATATTGCTAAAACGGTATTATGCATACCAATTGAAAATGATTTCATAGAGAGGGTATAAGTTTAATGCATCGAATTTTGAGAGAGGATAGAATCATATCAAATCAAATCACTATAGATTTAGTTAAAACTGAAATTTGCATAAATATGAATTTTTCTACTCATTGTTTAGAATTTAATTCATATATTAAAACAAATGAAAAACTATTAAAATCATTATCTTAAAAATCTAATGCCAAATATAATTGCATGTAAAATTTAACTTTTCAATAGATTTTGTTTATTTAAATTCTTACGTAAAATCTAAGATGACGTAAAATATATACAACTTTTGAAATATTCGTTATGCAATGCTTTATTAATTACGCCAAAATTTTTATTAAATAAAAATGTAATTTTTGGTAAAGTTCTGAGATTACGGTAAATCGAAACTATTTTTATTTTTATGAATATTATGAAAGATTATCATTAAACAACTTATTTTATACAATTTTGAAGTTTCTTTAGTATTATACAATTTGCACATACTTTTGAACATAAGATTACACAATACTATACTAGAATTGGCTCATAAAACTGAACAAAAAATAAATAAATGCAAATCTGTGTTTGCAGTGTTAACCTAATAAAAATAAAATTTGCTTTTTCGTAATCTTTGTCTCTAAAATAAAATTTTGTTTCGTATAAATCATTGCGAAGAATATACAAAATAAAATTCTTTAATGTGTAAATTTCTTGAAAGCCATGCGCTTTCATAATAATATTCTAAAATAGATTTCGATAAAATGTTTCGATTTTTCGTAATTAATTTTATGAAATTTAAAATTTTTCAAATAAAATTTTTAAATTTTTTTCAAATTAAAATTTTAATTAAAATTAAATTAAATTTTTTGTAAATGTTACCTTTAATTATTGTTATTGATTTTATGCATTTAGAAATATTCTTTATGTATTGCTTAATCAATGAATATTATGAAAGCGTAAAGCTTTTATTTTTATTTGTGTTTAATTTAATTATAATCTAATATAAATGCAATTCATAAAAAGAATATCGTAAAAATTTAATATTTAAAAATAAATAAATTTAATTTCATGTTAAGAAATAATTTGTAGGAAAGTAAAATAAATTTCAAAAATTTAATAAATACGTAATAAAAAATAAATAAATTTTTATTTTCTTTTATGTTAAATGTGATGAGATCACAAAATATTCACATTTGTATATTTTAATTAGTGAACTGCAAAAGCTCAGCTCAAGTTTAGCTCATTTCAGCTCAATGTTAGGCTTAAAATTAAATATTGCAATAAAAAATACAATAAGATGACTAAACTGAGATAAATTGTATTTTGAAACATTTTCATTTTGAAATATTTATGTTATAAAAATAAGTAATTTTATACAAAAGTTTTACTGAGTATATATATCGATAATTTATATTAGATTATCAAAATCCAAATTATACAATATAATTAAATGCGATTTCAAAATTTTGAAATCATGCATATATATTGTCTATAAATCATTATAATAATCACTCTTTTACCACAACTTCTGTTATCACCGAAAGAATATTTTCTAACGCTTCGATTTAAATTAGTAAACAACGAAATCTTTTGTCTGACACTTCAAATGAAGCAGTTCTGTGTTTGGAATCGATGCGTAACTTTTTTAAATGCTATACATATTGATATATGAATCAATTTTCTGTTTTATGAACAAAATTTTAATTTATAAAAATTATTAAAATTAAATAGAGATGAGCTCAGCTCAAAGCTCGCATCATTGAGCTTATAATAGCAGTTCTCTAGTTTTAATCATGGCTAACATTAATAATGCATCTAAGATTAGGTAAAAGTAATAACTAATTAAATGTGTCGAAACGTGTCGAAAAATGCAAATATAAAGATATAAAAGAATATGCTTTCATATAAAACATGTTTATATTTTTATTACAATAGTTTTAAGCGCATCATCAAAATTGAAAATATTCATAATATGATATTCAGGAACGTCTATCACGACAATTATCCCATAATCTCTACCAATGATTCCAACCAATGGTCGCGCGATTATTCACAATTTAGTGGTCTTCCGTTTGCTTTCGACTTCGAAGATAATTTTCGATTTGTCGCTTACGATAGACAGCAATGGCTGATCGATAACTGGCACTTCTCGATATATTACAGTCTCGTCTACGTGTTGGCCATTATAGGTCTGAAGCGATGGATGAATAGCCGAAGCAAACCGTTTGAGTTGCGTAAAGCACTCGCTCTCTGGAGCGCCAGTTTAGCCCTGTTTTCTATTATGGGTACGATTCGATGTCTGCCAGAATTGATTCATATTATAGCAGAAAAAGGATTTGTGGCCTCTGTTTGTGAGTCAAATTATCATAAGGTAAGTGATCTTTAATTCAAATTTCTATTCAAAATTTTTAATATTAATTTTGTCCAATAAGTCTCAAAAAAGGTTAGTTAATTATGAAAATCATGATAAAAGTAAAAGTCGGTATATTTATATTATTGATAAATAATCGATGATTAAATCTTTGTATTCACTATTTTTTATTAAAGAAATATTGAATAAAAATATAAATTAAACTATTATGAGCTTAAACCGAAAATCCAATTTCTATCGCAGGATATTCGAGTTTTATTTTGGTACTATTTATTTGCGATGTCGAAAGTGGTCGAATTGGGTGACACTCTATTCATTGTACTTCGCAAACAGAAGCTCATTGCTCTCCATTGGATACACCACGTGCTGACACTTTGCGTGTGTTGGTTCACAGTGGGCGACCTGCCGGCCAACTGTCGCTGGTGGGGGTCCATGAACTATGCCGTCCACTCTCTTATGTACAGCTATTACTCCGCCACAGCTCTTCGCTTTCGATTTCCCAAATATGTCAGCATTTTTATAACCGTTACGCAAATAACTCAAATGATTTTAGGCCTTGTTGTTAATATCGTTGCGTTTTACTTTAAGCTGGTCGGCGTCGCCTGCGATGTGCCGCCAGCCGTAGCTATTCTAGGTCTGGGTCTCTACGGTTTATTTTTTATTTTATTTGTTAATTTTTTCATTAAGGCATACATATATAGTGCAATCAAAACTTGTAAGTTTAATATAAACAATAAGATTGGCATTAATAATAATAATAAACAGGATTAATAACAGAAAATTTTCAGTATTTAATTTAGAATATAAATGCATTGATAATAATGCTGTGAAATATAATGCAGCAGTTTTTTTAATATCGCTAAAATTAAACTGATAGCATAATAATATTCATTTTGAATTAAATTTATTGTAATAAATTTAAATGTAAAAAAATGCTGAAATTAGACACAAATTATTTGTTACAACTTTGAAGTTTCTTTAGTTTTATACATACTTTTAAGCATACAATTACACAACACTATACTCATAAAACTGAACAAAAATAAATGCAAATCTGTTGTAATCATATTTATTTTTTGTAATCAAAGTACACGTAATTTTTATCACATTTTACACAAATTATACAGTAATCCAAATTTTTGAGTTTAAAACTCTAAACTTTGCATTTGCTTTCTACTAATTGAATGAAGAATAGACTTTTTCATAATTAAAACTCATATTTATATATTTAATACAGTATATAAGTATATAAATACATTTATTTAGGATTACTTTTTTTTATGCAAAATTAATTACCAATTGAATGCATGGTAATTGAATGCAAATTATTATTTTTTATTTAATCCTGTATTTAACAAAATAAAATGACAGTTTTTCATAAACAAGCATACAGTACAGTACAGTTTATATTCCATTCCGTATTTGAAACAAATATGATAATCCAAATGAGCTTATTTTAACATTGTTTTTAACTATTCGCGCGTCAAATATTCGCTCAATAAGTTCGCGCTTTCGCGCTGAGGCGAGCGCGCGCTCAACACTATTATCACTAAAATTATTATATTAAGTAAATCTAATGACTAACATTTATATACTAACGTTAACTAACTTATATATAACGATATATAAAATTCATAACATTTGCTATTATAATAATGACTATATTGAGCGCGCGTTCGGTTCAGCGCGAGACACGAAAGTTAATTCAACACAATAATACAGTATAAGGTTATTCGAGAAGCGTTTAAATTTAATACAGTATAATATTATGAGAGATTAAAATAATAATAGCAATCATAAATATGGACACAATTCTGTTCGGATTCGTATTAATATATCTGCTGATCGTCTGCGACCGAATCGACACTTCATTCGACGTTCACATTCCCGAACAGTTCATGAGTAAGACCTACAACTCGAGCCGTGACAGCGAAACGGCAAAGTTTGTTCAGAGTCTCAAAGACATTGTGTCCGACAAGTGTCCAAAACTGGCAGACGATAGCAAATATAAGGAGTGCGAGAATAAGGCGAAGACCTCGTTCGAGGAGTTTCGGTTCGAGAAGGGCAGCGAAAAGAAGGACATGTGTTGCTATGGCTGGGCTGTGGCCGACTGTGTGGACGACGCGGTCGGTCGGCTGTGCGGCGCTCAGCGAGATCTGATTCGTCGCGAGTACGGCCAGATAGTGAGCCGACGGGAGAAAAACGAGTGCCCAAACTATCGGAAGGGTTCGCTGAAGTGCGGAGTGATTGTGTTCGGGTATCGCATGTCTCTATGGGTGGTAATACTGATCGCTGTCTGTCTCCTTCTCATTATCGTCTCTATCGTTGTGGCCATTATTTGGTGCTGTTTTTGTTGATTGCCATTGAGTTTATGCATATATTATTATTACAGTTATAGTTTTTTAGTTCATAATTTTCATAATATTATTTCCGATAAAATTATTACTCTTTTATGTTTATATTAATTTTCACTTAAAATAATAAGTACAGTACTGTATGCGTCATGAAATTTATGCTCATTTAATAATTACTGTTATTTTATTTTATTAAATAAAATATTTTACTTTATATTAGGAGATTATGAATATTTATTTATAAAAAAAAACAAAAAATTTAGCTCAAATTAATTATTACAGACCACGAAATTGTGGACACTTTCCATCTCTTTAATTATGAAACATATACTTTTAAAAACACACTATAATTGAAAAATAAGTACATTTTCCTTAAATAAGCTATTAATAATTTGCTGAGAGTAAGATATTATAAATAAGCTATTATTTTATTCGCAGCTTTCATAACATGAGCGCCGAACTCTTCAACAAATTATTCAATGATCAAACATTGAAACGTCAGGTAACGCATCAAAACAGTTCAGGTAACAATGAGCTCGTCATTCATATTAATTTTGCTGCACAAGGTTTGCCCAAAAAATAAGCGATTATTGTTTTATTTTATTGTGAAATAAATATTTGAATGAAAGAATAAAGTATTTTTTTTAAATGATTAATTCCGATAATGACATCAAAAACGAAGTTCGAGCATACTTTAAGAACAAATAAATAAAATGTTTTAAATAATATAATTGCATATAAAAGAAATTTATTACATTCGGAAGGTTTTTCATATTACTATTCAATAAACGCACGATAACTTGACTCCACTCAGCATTGAAAGGGATGAGAAGACCTTTTAGTTTTTCTTTCCTGTTTTTTTTGCGCCAATGATTTATCGACTGTCGGATTGATTAAAATATTTACATCACAACTCTCCATAAACTCCTCTTCTCTCTCTCTCTCTCTCTCTCTCCCTCTCTCCCACTCTCTCACTCTCTCTTTCCCTGACCCATACTATAATTCATATTCGAGTAACGCTCGCTGTTTCGTTTACCCCACAAAAATGTTTTATTGTTTCGCATAATTTAGACGTAAACTCGATCAGTAATACACGATTTTTTATTTCAACTCCTTTTCAGCAAAGTTTGCCTCAATAGATGAGAGAAAAACATTTTGACCAAAACTATATTTATTTCATAAAAATTTATTATTTTCTTTGAAGTTTAAAGTTTATTTCTATGCTTTCAATTTAAAATACTACTAAAATGATAATAAACTCGAATTTCTCGATTGTTTTCTATGTGTTAATTGGATTAAATTCGGCGTTCGCTTACGTGTGGGAAAATTTAATTAACGGTTCAAAATTGTACGCATCGGAACTATATTTGCTGAAAAGAGTCAATCATTTCGAGTCAATCAGTGTTTCGGTTAATGTTTCTCAAGAATGTCGAACTAGTATTCGCGAAATATCGGATCTAATCTCGAATTTGGATGTGTCCGCACTGAAGATGATTAACTCGTGGGGAAGGTTTCCGCCGTCCGGTGCGCTCACCGGAACCGTAACCGATTTCGGCGATTACGACCAGTGCTTATCCATTACTCCGAATGAAATTATAGGAAGACCTCAATACTGTTTGATCGACATATCACTACCGTTACCGCAGCCGATGTCAAAGCATCAGAATTTCTATCATACAGTCGATAATGTTTTACCGAAAGATTTTGACTTTCGTAGAAATTATACTGTTTATGATTTGCTTCGAAAGGAGGCGTCGATTTTTTACTGGATTTATTTTCGACTCGGAATTTGTTCGCCCGATAAGTGCAGCAAACAGGATATATTTTTAATCGCAGATAAAGGTAACACTCTGTTC
The DNA here is from genome assembly GCA_034699355.1 of Microtritia minima. Classification (NCBI taxonomy): domain Eukaryota; kingdom Metazoa; phylum Arthropoda; class Arachnida; order Sarcoptiformes; family Euphthiracaridae; genus Microtritia; species Microtritia minima. The sequence goes on from JAQIYA010000384.1 coordinate 19,194, forward strand.
AGTAAACACCCTTAAAATTTATTTATATAATTTTTTTCATAATTGTTAATAACTTTTACATCAATTGAATATTATTCATCTAATAAACAATTAATTCTGCTTTAAGTAATTATTATTTAATTGCAGAACTTTCTCAGTTTGGTCTGAATCTAAAGAATATCGAGTGCGAAATCAAAAGCGAAATAAATCTAGATTTGGTTCAAACAACGGCACTGTTAGTGTTATCCTGAGCTTATCATTAATTAATAGCGATTTAATTTTAAAGTAAAAATACTTTTCAAAATATAAGTTTGTGTTTACTTTAGAATAGTTTTGGGAATTTTTCTGTTCTTAAATGTTTTCTCGTCGATTCAAGAAACACGACTTTCATTTAAAAGTAATTAAAAACAAATATTATTCAAAAACTGTTTTGAATTTCTGTGTTAATTAAAAATTAATTCACTTTATAAAACTTACATTAAACTTAGATTCACATTTAAAGACTATGGTTTCGGCGTTTTCGCTGACAAGCAATACCCGAAAATTGATGACAAGCAAAACCGATTACTCGCTGTCCTGTTTTGCGGGCCTAAGGGTGCTCACCCTAGTCTGGGTCATTATGGGTCACGTCATTGCCTGGACTAGTCTGCCCTCTTTAAGTGAGTTCACACTTATGTATACACAATTCATTTGCGTATTTTTTTCTAATTGAGATTAAAAATTAATATTTCTACAATTAATTTATTGCTTTTACGAAAATTTTCAAAACAGGCCACACTTTTCGCATTAAGCACCTCTTATCACATCCCGGGAATCAAGTGTTTCTGAAAGCGTATAACAGTGTCGAGACTTTCTTTTTTATTAGGTTTTGTAAAGATTAATAAAATAAAAAAATTTTATATTGTAAATAAGTTTTATAAAAACTTTTTTGCAGCGGAATGCTAACGAGTTATATCACACTAAGCGAGACGAAAGGCAATTACAAGAACTTCAATACGTTGGCGTTCCTACTCTTCCGATACATCCGACTCACGCCGCAGCTCATCGTCTTTATGCTGTTAACCACTCTCGTGCCGCTGTTCGGCTCGGGCCCGATCTGGCGGGAGTGGATCACACCGCTGGTCACCAACTGCTACCGAAACTGGTGGCAGAATTTGCTTTACGCTCAAAATCTAATCGACGCGAAAAATATGGTACAAATTTTTGAGTGTATAAAAAAAGTTTCAAAATATAAGTTTGTAATTAAAATTCAAACTCTTCAGTGCGGTGTCCACACGTGGTTCATCGCAGCCGACATGCAATACCACTTTATATCGTTAGCGGCGATAATCGTAACGCTTCGTCACACCTGTACTGGTCTGACACTTACCGCCATCATTACGCTGCTATTCTCGCTGCTCTCGGCGTTCATCATATTCGTCAACGACTATCCGCCCGGTTATGTCAATACTGGCAAAAAGTAAATGCTTTCAATTTAAAATTTTAATAAACATAACAATTGCTTTGACAGCGACTTCTATGTCAACGAATACGACCCGATGTTCTACTGGAAGCCCTGGTCTCACGGCTCGGTCTTCTTCATTGGCCTGGCTTTGGGAACTATAGTCTATCGAAATAAATCGGCAAACCTTTCGAGCGTAAGAGGAAAATATAACGCTAAAAATTCTTAACCAATAATTAAAAACTAACTAAATTTAGACCCAAAAACATTTAATTTGGTTGGCAATCATATTGGGCTACACTATTACCATATTCGACGTTCAGTACTGGATTTACGGCGCCGAATATAACCGCTGGATATCGGCTGTCCTCTACCCGACCACTCGGACAGTGTGGGCGCTGAGCACAGCGCTGCTCATCTGGCTGTGCGTCACCGGCAATGCCGGCTCAGTTAACCGATTTCTCTCGTGGTCGCCGTTTGTGCCGCTCTCTCGGCTCACTTACTCTGTTTACCTCACTCACGCCTGGACGGTCTGGGCGTACGTCGGTTCGCGTCGCGCGCCTATTGATCTCAATTACGGCTCGATTTATTTCCAGTTTTTCGGTCAGCTATTGGTGTCGTTCGCGATCGGCGCTGTGTTTTCGCTGCTCTTTGAAGCGCCACTTTTGGCGCTTTTGTCCGGATTTAAAAAACGATTTCGTTCGCGACGATATTAAACAAATTATTGTTTTTATGGATAACTTATGCTAATTAAGTATTGACTCTTTAGCACGCTTTACTTTAGCGTAAAATTCACTATGTTTTACATCAGAATTAATTTGCTCATCATTATCATATAAGTTTAAAAGTCCATTAATTTATGCGAATATTTTTTCCTCAATTTAGTTAAATTGTTTTTTCACTTTCGCTCTCAAACAAATTCAAAGCAATTAATCACTATAAATATATTAAAAATTTAAATTTTCTACGAGTATTGCTCTCTCCCCCTCTCTCTCTCCCTCTCTCTCCCTCTCTCTCCCTCTCTCTCCCTCTCTCCCCCTCTCTCTCTCCCTCTCTCCCCCTCTCTCTCT
>JAQIYA010000385.1:0-21668 GCA_034699355.1 Microtritia minima
AAGTCAAAAGTCAAAAGTCAAAAGTCAAAAGTCAAAAGTCAAATGGTAGGATAATAAGTCTAGTCTAGTCTAGTCTAGTAAGTTTAGGCTAAAGGATAATTATTATCCTTTGCAATTCAAAAAACATTGAATATAATGACTGATTATCTGAAAAAATTTAAAAATAAAATGTTTTATTTTTAAATATTTTGTAAATATAGGCTTACCTTTCTTTATTTAATATATTTTATATATTAACATAAATATTTCTATTGGCTATGAGGACAACATTGTTTTAACCGACTTTGAAACACTTAGCAGAAGCTGTTTGCCTTCAAATAGTCAATTCCAAATTCTAGATTATGAAATCTAAAAGCATTTTAAAAATAACAATTGCTAATAATCTAATAACATTAATGTTACATTATTATAACATTAATTGTATTAAAAATATTTATCGGTAAGTCATTGATAATGAGTGCGTCATTTAAGTTGACATATTATTGACTTAAAATACAATATGGCTTTTACATTATAAAACTTGTATTATTTGCACTCAAATATATTTTTATTATAAATATTTAGCAAATTTTTAAAACATCAGCTAAAATTTAACTTATTAGTAGAAATTAAAATCAAATTTTAAGTTTATTTTCTAATAAGAGTATTGTTTAATTTAAGACTTACACGCGTGATTAAATTGGTCACTAGAATTTCTGGCTTTTAGCTGCACCTGTTTGTGATTCTTGAAAATTAATTTAATTACAACAAAAATTATTTTATTATATTTATTTATGTTATATACATGTATTTTATATTTTACCTATTGTTAAACAAACTAAATTAAGAATATTAAAGTCACAAATTAAAGAAAATCATACAATTATTTTAAATAAACATAATGTATAACAAGGAGAAATTATCAAATAATTTCAATTAATAAAAAAAATTATATAATATTGCACTTAAGAAGGCCTGTTTAAAAATTAGAAACATGATATCAATTAATTGATATGAGATTAAGAGAATTTTTAAAAAAAATTTTACTATTGCCACCTATTACACCATTAGATAATATTGAAAACAATTTAAACAATAGAAAAAAAAGAAACCAAATTATTTCTTTTCAATAATTAGCTTCCATTATGGCGTCTCTGAATTGCCGTTATCGGACTGTTGTTCGGCTTCAAGACAGCGGCCTTCGGCGCAGCCATAAGGACACGCGTCCACCACAGACGGGTTGTAGCGTTTAAACAGCGGACACTGGTATATAATGTTCGGCGAACAATGCGAACCGGTTAACTGACTGCCGCAGTACTTCCGCCGCCGACGCAAACCATCGCCGCACTGACACTGAAGCAACGACTGTAGGCATGCGTTTCCTTTTATTTTAAATTTGAAAATTGTTTTTTAATTCAATTCAATTAATCTTTAAAATATACTAATTTGTGTAATAAATAAATTCATTTATTAAATTAATTAAATTAATAAAATAAATTAACCTCCACTTATGGTGACATCGCACTCGAGTCCTTTCTGGCACTTCCTAATCATGACCGCCGGTTGATTTCGATTATTTTTACCGCAGTAAAACATATCACGGCTACAGTCAGTGTTGCCGTTCTCGGCGTTCAGTCTCGCACCGCAATACTCGCCGTTAAATCTGGTGTTACAGACGCAGTCGGCGCCGATCGAGTTGATTGATATCAACCATGTTAGGGCTGCAATCAAGACGTTAATTAAATAAATTTGCATTATTTACTTAATGATTAATGAGACGAAATGCAAAGTTATCTCTATTCAAATTATCTGTGATTTATTGGACTTTTGTTTCAGAGCTTTTTAGTCGGATTTGAATGAAATGGTTAAGAAAACTGTTCACATATTGACGCACGACTATTTGAAATCATTGTTTAAAATTCAAATGAGAGTTAAATGAGAGTTTACTATTGTGTTCGAACAGACAATAAATGTCAAAAAAGCAATTTCTAATCAATAAATAATGAAGTTCTCGGCCTTCAACTTGAATCGCAACGCTTCGAGATTCTTGTGATCAACACTTTATTAAATACAATTAAAAAGTTATTTATTATATAATTTAACGGTTAATAACTTGACGAATTTCTAATTAGCGCATTATTTATTGTTAAGCTTAAGTATTAATTTTAAATATCTTTAATATTAAATATAATTTTTGCCGTATTTTATATTTTTAAAAATAATTTAAAAACAACATTTAATGAGTTTTTTGGACAACATTTTTTGACAGTGAGTTAAAAGTAGAGAAAACAGTTTAGAATTAATTGGAAACTTATGAAGTCATCAAAAAACTAATATTAAGAGTCAATATAATACTTTTGATTAATTTTTCTATTGTTGGTCTTTATTTTATTGCTATTTAATATATTAATACAACAATAATTAAAATTATATTATTAATTATACTATATTCACAATAAAATATCACGCGTAACAATTAACTTAACTAATAATTATTAAGGAATTGCATATTTAATAGTCCAACAATTACTTATTACCGTATCCGCCATTATTCCTTTAAACGCCTCAATTAAAATCTAATGTTAATTATAATGCCATGTAAAATTTAATTTTATTTATTGAAAATATCAAAATAATGCAAATGGTCAAATTAAAAAATTAATGGTCAAATAATTTATACCCCCTCTCGATAGTAAATGAAAATAATGTTATATATTAAGCTCTTAAACGTCAAACTGCGATCCATAGCTAGATGTTGTCAATCTAATAATCGAGTGTAAGCCAAAAGTAAAACAACTTTCGAAATACCCTAAATTAGTGAATACAACGCTCACCACTGTAGCGCTCGCTCTCTCTTTCATTTCTTATCAATTATGAAACCTATGTAAATAATTTTATATATAGTAACTCAAATAATTTTAAACATTGTTGCTGTTAAAATGTCAAAGAATTGAAAAATTATAATTTATCTATCTTTCCAAATGAACTTCGATTCTTTGAAAGTCGATTCTTTCATTAAATTAAAGACACCGAAATAATTATAAACATTAAACTATTTTATTTACATTAAACTATTTTTTTTTAATTTTCCGATTAAATGATTATAAATTACAAATGATTAGTAAGGTTTAAGGCTAGCAATAATTAGTGGACTAAATATGATTAATAGATTGATGGCATGACACAATTATAAGTCCATCGCATAACTCGATCATAATTTATTGGCGAAAATGTCTTAAAGCAAATCAATATCTACGATACGGTGCGCATAATACAGCTGTCAATTGTGCAGAAGAAGGTATATTTAAATAGTAAAGATTGCGTCCAATCGAGTCGATCTACAGTTTGGCGTTCATAGTTTTATGGCCGATAGGGAACGCCTTGTCCGCGACTTCCGTACACAATTTCGCCGCCGTTGCCGTACAGACCACGGTATCGCTTGTCGATATATCCCGTGCCTTTGTTTTTCACAACAATGCCATCCTCCAAAAAGCCGTCGCCGTCGTCAGCGGCCACCCTGTACGAGGCCCTCACCGGTACGTTCATGTAGTTTCGATCTCTCATATTAACCCTGCCTTTGGTTTTTAATCAAAGGTAAAAACACTTTCAATTATTTAATGTTTGTAAACGAAAATTACTTTTAAAAAAATATTATAATTGATAAATACCTTGCCATTGAGCGAGACATAGCTGGACAAACAAAACGGCGGACAATAAAAAGGCGAATAATTTCATGTTTGTGTAAGTTTTGATGCGAACTATTTGACTGGCATTCGACGCGAATATTTCTGACGAAATGAAGTTTTGGTTTGAAAAGTTTGCGTATAAAGGAAGAAAAATATTCCGGAAGAAATAAAAAGGAGTAACACAGTCTCACACGCACACACTAACACAGATAAAACACAAACAAACGCCGACACGGGTAACGAAAGCGAAATGAAAAGGTTGAGCTCTCTTATATATATAGGCGATGGTGTGCCGGCATTCACCCTAAGCTAAACAAAAACCTGTCAAAACTAACACACGTATAATAGCATTCGCGCAAACATACCTTTTATATCATTTCATATAATCTTTAGGTATGCATAAACTCTCTTTCCTTCTCTCTATCTATCTCTCCGCACAATACAAATCTGGGTTATAAGGAATTGAAAAATGCTTGTCTCATTAAAAATACTTTTTCACTTACTTGTTGTCGATGTTGTTGTTGTTGTTGTGTGAATGCAGTGCACAGTCTATTTATTTCTCTCGCTGGTATGACATGAGGCGCAGAGAGCGCCGACAGCGCAAAGCCGAGCCATATATGGGTCAATAAGGAATTGCATTTATAATTGACATTGCGTTTGATTTTACTTCGATATATTTCGCTAATTTGCGGGTAATATACACACGGCTATGGGCTCGTTATTTTCACAGGCTATGCATCGTAATTGCTATTTTTACGCGAAGAGATAGTGGCAAAAAAATTTAGAGATTTCTTTTTTCTCGCAAACCGCGCACTCATTGATGTGCCGAATTTAATCTCGATTTTGACCATAAATTTTATTTTGTCTACCCTTAATAAACAGCATTTAAGAAAACTTTATAGTAACTATTTTTATCAAATGAGATCACACGCGTATATAGATTTATAGATTTATTGATGGCTTGTTTTTTTAAAAATTTTTCACATTAAAAATTAGATGTGGTGTGCAATTATAAAAAATGAAAGCCCTTTTAAGGACAATGTATTTATATATCGAAGAAATAATATTTATTTGTTTTTTCTTTTTGAAAAATTTATTTATAAATTTAATTGTGATCATTGTATAGAACTAACTTTAAAACGCGACACTATAATCAGGTTTTCATTTAATTTCATTATTTTTCGAAACCATATCCAATGTTCAGACAATGTTTAAAAGCTAATAAAATAATTATTGAACCATTTAATAAAAAAAAAGAAAAAGTAACAAAAATTACTTGAAAATAGTTTGGTATCTATACTGCTCAGCAATCTGTAAAAAATATCTGTCGCACTGAAAGCATGACAAAATTGAAAATGACTCGCTTTTTCCAAACTAAACATTTCTATTTCTACATTTCTAAACTTTCTGAAACACGAGTATATTTGAAAAACTTTAAATTAGATTAAAAGCTTTACAACTTGAAAACTGGGTTCACACCAATTATATGCTTACGGTTAACGGCTGTTCATCGTTTCGATCTGAAATCATTTGAGAATACAAATCATTGAATGCAAATATTTAAATTCACTTATCAGTAATAGTTTTACGGTGTTTTTTTTAAATTAGAGGCGCACGTAATTGATTTATTAGCACCGATGCTAATTATACGATCATTTTAATTGTGTTTGTTTAAGTGCTACTATTTTTGTTAATTGTAGTTCTATAAAATATTCTCTTAAAATGATGGTCGATATAAATAAAACGAAGGTAACCTTATTTCTATTTGGTAATCAAAATGTAAAAGTCTTTCGTCTTATGAAAAAAGCAACTTATTTTATTTAAGGCTATAAATTTTAATTTTTAATTTATATTTTATTATAAAAAAAATAAATTTAAATAAATTTCATTAACTTCATAATAAATTCATAACAATTTCGTATTAAATGACACCATTTTTGTTTTCTAGTAATTAAAATTATTTATAAAATTATATTTGACGCCTGCATCCAAATTTATATCTTAAGTCGTAAATTTAAAATTCAATAAAAAGTATATAATTTTTAAAAAAAATTCATATACGAATGAATAGCAGAAAATACAATACACCTAAAATGTGATAAATGCTTTGAAGCGTTAATCGATGTCAATTATTTTGCGTGAATACAATACATATAACATCTAATGGTGAGTTTACAAATTGGTACTATTGAATGTCCAGATAAATCAATTTTGTTGTCTTTTATTTTTATCAGCTATTGTTTAAATTTAAAAACTGTTAAATTCTAACCTCTTTTGAATGTTTTTATAATTTATTTCTTCATGTTTTCATTTAATTTCTATATTCGCCCTAATTTTTGTAGATATAGAAATTTTTTTGTTTGCTTTAAATATCAATAAATGAATTTTGAATTTATTTGTACAAATATTGTTTATTTTATAAATCTACGCATTAGAAAGTTATTGATTTTAATCATTGAATCAAATTATTTATGAATTAAAAAAATCTGATATATTAATAAACCAAGCAATCAAAACAGCCGTATTTTAATTAATTTAATTTGATTAATAAATGTACTTAATTTTAATTAATTATAAAGCATTAATTTCTTCATAAAATAAATAATTAGCTTAATTGAAGTTTCTTCTAACTAATTATAGAAGCAAACTAATTATAAGTCTGCATCAAGTCTATGTTTAGTTAGTATACCATTCATATAACTGGTTCATCAATAGTCAGTTAAACCGATGTATTATTAGTGTTTAAAACTATAACCACAACTGAATTATCTGGTCTAATAAAAGATGTAATATGAATGTTGTCTATTTTGGTCAAAAGAGTATATCCTGACTGAATCGGGTAACAAAAACATTGAGGGCCAAATTAAAGACAACACAACCGTTAACCCACTAATTCAGATCCTATTGAGTCATCAAAAATTTATGGAAAAACTAAATATTACCTTTACTTTTAAATTTAATAAATTAATTACTTTTATATTTGCTAACCCTTAATAATTCACACCACATTATCCTTAGCGTAATAATATGTTAAAATTGGTCCAATTGCTGAGCAATACTTGCTCGATATTTCCGTCGGTGCCCATCTCTACCCCTTCCCGGTTTGTTCTCGATGATATACCCCAGATATCCACCCCGTTATACTTGTAGGCTCTTTAAAAAAAATTTGTTAACAAAATCTAAACAATTGTTTATTAAAAAAATTTTTATCTTAAACATTCAGAATTTTATTGATTTGGTAATATTTTCATTTTAGTCAATATTAATTTTCGAAATTATATGAATATGTGTTGGAATGAAAGTGAAAATATTTATACTGTTGTTATTAAAGTAAAAATAGCTCGCTTATCGATATTTAATTAATTCAATACTGTTTACATGAAAAAAGTCTATTAATAAGTCTATTATGAGCTGTAAAAAATTAGAGCAATTTTCCACGTCTATGGATATGTTAAAACGGTAGTTATAACCTAAATAAACGCCGAAAAAGAAAACAAAACCAATTCATATTTTCGTCACTCGTTTCGCCTCAAACCGAAGGCGCAACCCGTGACTCAATTAATTATCTTCCGGCTCACCAGTCAATTATGGCTGGAATTAGTCAAACTCGGAAGTCAAGAGTCGACACTCGAATTAGACGGCGAAACCGAAACGGCTAACTAAAACTGAAAACCTTAATTAGCGAGAGAGTCATTCATATATATATATATATATACTACTATATAATATTATACACATATATTTATTTTCTGTACTGATTAGTCTGGTTGAGAGGGTTATCAGCGAAAATAAGAAATGGTTAACTAACTCGCTTAGGCGTAAATCTTGTTGAGGCGAGCGTTAACTAACATAGATAAACATAGAGAGTGAGAGCGAAACTCAATCACTATTTAGCTGTCAAACTCTATTTTCAACTCGCAAATGATATCTATATTGAGTTTTAATCTTTATTGACATTTGACAGCATTTAATCAAATTTGACACTCACTTCACAAAATAGTTAGCAAACATTTTTTAGTAATTTCGATTAGAAAACCACAGTTATTCAGCTTATTGTGTTTCGGTGTGTGCACTCGATTCCGCTCTTCGAAAAGTAATTGCCTCGTACTCATACTGTTAATTAGTGTAATTTCACAAATTTAATTTTATAAAAATTAACTAACCTTTTCCAGTTGCTTCACCAATTAAGCATAATTTTGTTGGTATTTAACTCTTTGGCATTATTTAAAGCTTGTGATTTATTTTTCAATTGATTGATAAATTGACAAACTTTCACTTGATTGTCATAAAGATTAAAACATGATTCAAAATTATTGTTAATATTTAGCATACAAAATATAGAAATTTTTTTAAAATTACACAAAAAATCTGGAAAATGAAACACTTAATGTTTGGAAAAGCCTTTAATTTTGAAATTTTTCAACTTTTGGAAATTTATTTCTGCTGTGGAAAAGCTGCTAATTTTCAAACTTTTAATAAGCATTAATAAATAATTAGCTCAATCTATACATTTTCATATTAATTATACCAAATATAGGTCTGCATTGAATTTGGTTTGACTACTTTAGTGAGCACACCATTGCTGGTATCATCAATAGTCAGTAAAACCGGTGCGTCATTTGTGTTTAAGACTATAAGCACAACTGAATTATCTGGTCTGAGAAAAGCAGTGGTTTCGACATTGTCTACTTTGACCGAATGAGTGGCGTCTATTCTGACCGAATCGGGTAACAAAAACTTGCTGAAGTGTCCGAGACCGTAGAAGAATGGCTGCTTATAATACTCTTTGCTCGACGCGTTCACGATTATGGGAGCGTCAACATAGTTGCCCACCCAATTGGGGCCGCCCTTCAGGTCGAGCGCCAAATTCCAGTCCACCCAACCGCCAACCCAGTGATTCAAATCCTAGTAAGTCATCAAAAATATATTTTTACTTTCATAATTTCTATATTCTTTATCCTTACCGTAATAATATCGTAGGCATATCTGTTAAATGTGGCCCAATTGCCGAGCGATACTTTTTCGGTCTTTCCGCTCCATTCCTCGCACGCCTCGGTCGAGATAATCGGAAACGATGGATGAGAGGTGTGGGTCTTATCGAGTTCGACGAGATTGGCGGCGTTACTCGCGTACCAGTGGAAGGCAGTGCCCCACACGTATTTGGCCGCTTCCGCGTCCCCGAGAATAGTGTCCGCCCATTGCGATATAGACGGTCTCTGGTCGTCGTGAATCATAATTTTTACGGCGTCAGGACCGTAGCCCGCTTTGGCCAGAGTCGGTCCCATATCTAGCTTGAGAAAGTCGCGCTGCTGTTCGGCAGTAAATCCCAGACAATTCCACTTGTAGTTGAGGTCATTTCCCGCTCCCGGTTCGTTCTCGATGGTCAGACCCCAGATATCCACCCCGTTATTCTTGTAGGCGTCTAAAAATCTATTTTTTTATCGATAAAATAAGAGGTATTTAAATTTAAACAATTGCTTATTAAAAAAAATTATCTTAAAAATTCAAAAGTATATTTAATTAAGAAATTATTTAATTCTCAATAATTAATTTCTTATTCCATTTTAGTCAATATTAATTATCGCAAATGTTTCACTTTTCACACATCACTTTTATCCAATTTAACACTTACTTCACAAAATAGTTGGCAAACATTTTGTAGTATTTCTCGCCTGGTTTTCCGACTAAATAACCGCCGTTTGTCAGCTTTGAGTTGTTCTTCATCCACGCCGGCGGCGACCACGGACTCCCGAACCACCGAACGTCGTGCGGGCTCATCTGTCGCGCCATTTTCAAGTACGGCAACTAAATTAATGGTCCAAACAAATTGAGTATAAGATGATTACAATGATTCATTGTAATCAATGGAATAAATGAGTATAATAACGATAGAAATGATGTACCTTATATTCGTTGTCCTCCACAGTGAGGCTAAATTTCGCGAGATCATCGTCACCGGGCGTGTCGTCGTATGAGTAGCCTCGGGTCGAGAAATCGCTACCTCCTATCGGTATCCGTCCGAGTGTGTACTCAATGCCGTTCCTCGAAAAATAATCGCCTATAATTCCAGACTGAAGAGAGATGGGAAGAGTGGCGATGTTAATGCCGGCCGCGTCCGTAAACGCTCCGCCGAAGCCTACAATCCGCTGATAGCGGACCGCTCGATCAATATTGAGTGTAAGGCTATACGGGGGAGCCGTCGCCGGCTTTTCACGGTCGCCGAACTTGAGATCAGTCTCGCGAAAGCGGTCGCCGGCTTTGCTTGTCTCGAACAGTCTGATGACGCCCTTTGGGGTGAACACGATCGGTGACAAGTCGTCGCAGTACGTGACGTTACAGACGCAGACAGTCGAGCCCGTGCCGTAGTCGCGAGCGGCGCACTCGCGACGCGCGCCACGCGAATCTAATGTCCACCACAAATAATATTTGTATATTAAAAACTTGTAAGATTTTTTTTTTTTTGGTTACATTTGATTACATACTTGCGACGAGAAAGAAAACCAAAAGCGATACTAATGAGAGTCTCATATCTGAAAGCAAATAATTTTAAAATTCAGAATAATGTTGAGATGAATTAATAAAAAGAAATTTAGTCTTAGAAAAGTTTACTTTTATAAACATAGAATAGCTATCAATACACGAGTATATACTTGAGAATTAAAATAATCAGTAGATAATAAAAAATACGAAAAAACAAACTTAAGTGTTAAATTTTCCAAAGGATTTGGTAATCATTGTACCGAAGAAAAGTAACTGAAAATCAACACCACTTTTTATAAAAGGTAAACTTACTCTACGGTGTAAGTCTCGTTCAGTTATCTAATCAGCTGTCATTAAGATTTCTATAAATTCAAGTGTCATATTGTGAAACTTTTTATGGCAATTAATAACTTCTTATAAAAGTCTATACACATTAATAGATAAAATAATCTAAAGAATAAAAATAATTTTACATTTGATAAATAAATAAATAAATCCAAAATATTAATTTAAGGAATAGCTATACAAATGTTTATTTAAGACAATTAATTATCTATTCTAATTTTAAACTTAAATTGAAAATATTTACACTTGAATTAAATTATTTGAATTATTAGTTCAAAATCTCATTAAGACAGACAAATATCTCAAACCCATAAGCTATCTTTCTTTTCTTCTGTCAAAGTCTAAATCAACTAAAAATATTAGCAAAGTTATTATTATTAATGTTAGAAAGATTTTAAAATTATATTTATAGTAAAAATTTCTAATTAATTAATACAATAATGTTAAAAAAATATTTTCAACACATATTCTATACATTTTCAATTCTCACTTTCTTTTATCATTTATTCAAAAAATCGACAAAATAACAAAATGAAACATGAAGTTAAATAACAAAAAAACATCTTTGAATAGAAAACAGGACTAAATGACGCATTTCGGCTTTTCTTTTTTGTCATATTTATAGCAAACTTCACACATCTATGGAAAACTTTTCAACTTAATATCCGTTGCGTAAAATATCAGTCAGAAAAATGAAAATGTTTCCCAAAACAACATCGCATACACATTAAATCTATGCACTATGCTATAAATTAAATTCACGCCTTATTAGGCAATTGTCTGTCTATTTCGACATCAAAAAATTGCTTATCATAACTCTACTGTGACTTTCTTGTAACTCAATCTTTTACAGCATCTTTTTTTCTGATACAAAATAAATATGATATATGGCCCAAAATAAAACAATGATTAATTTTCATTTATATTTTTCCGAATTCGATTAATGGAAATATAAGTAAATTCTATGCATTTAATTTTTATAATGATTGACAAATCACACATAATTTAACATTTATAGATTAATCATTTATTTCAATTGCTTTAACAATGTTATTATACCTATGAATTTATAAACTAAAATTGCTATAAAACAATTTAAAATATTGTTTCTATTTTTATGCTTATTAAAAAAAATAATTGCTAATAATATATTACAGGATAATAATAATAATAATAAGTAATTAATGCAATTCAGTTTACTCAACAGTTATCGATATAAACTTTTACATTTAGTTCAATAGATGGAACTAATAATTATTCAAAAAATTCATTCGCATTCAAAAGAATTATTAATTTAATAATACAAAACAGCAATAGTTTGACAATTAAATTATTTTTAAATGTGATTCTGATTGATGTATAAAATCCTTCGAATTTTTTAATTTTAAAATTTAAACAAAAGCTTATTAACAAAATTTTGAGAAATTGAGTGAATAATATTATAATTCGTTAAATGATAATTCTATATCATTTTCTTTAATGATCATATAATTTTATTGAAGAATTTTTTTAAAATCAAACTTAAATTTTTCAAATATACTTTATAGATATTTTTATAAAATATTATTGCTTTTTTACTCGAGTCAATTGAAAAGTTTGAGTAAATATACATTTATTGACAATAGAAAAGAAGCATAAAGTTAGAGATGGAAGAGATGGAGAGGGAGAGGGAAGGGTAGAGAGAGAGAGAGAGAGAGTTAAAATGGCCAAAAAAAACTAATGCTTAAGTAAAAAGCGCCATAAGAAAGACCTCTAAAAGTCTTATGCAGTATCGATAATAAAGATGAATCGGCACAACAATGGAGCAATAAGAGCACACTATTTGGTGCTGAAGAAGATAAGGAAATAGAGAGGGAAAGGGAGAGAAGTGCGAGAGAACGGCAATTCACTTTGTTTCACGCAACGCATACAATCCCATTACCATTTACTTTTGTTTTATTTTGTTTTACTAGTAGTTGTTTTTGTCGTTTGGCTGTTTAGCCTATTTTTTCGCTGAGCCTCTTAAGTTTTCGGTGTTTTTTTATTTTCAACATTCTTATCGGAAAGAATGTATTGGTCTTACCGGCTATAAAGGCTGTCACATAGGGTTAAATAAAGGAGGTATGCGTTACAAAACCATTTGATCATTACCGATGACAACACAATGGAGAGAATGTGTCTCAATGTTTAGCTTTTGCTATCTTATTCTTATTCTTATTTTTCTCTGATATCGCATTTCAAACCAGAATCAGTTTCGATAGGTTTACCATCACAGCGAGATTTATTATGATTACTGCTGATGAAGATATTGTTCTCACATCTCAATTCGGTTTCTTTTTTTCTCTCTCTCCCACTCATTCACTCGCTCACACAAACCTGAATAGCATTCCTGCTTGAAATTAATCTATCCATAAAAACTTTAAACGTGTAAAGTTTGATATATTCAAAGCAGTTCTGTATCGGAAATGAGTTCACTCTTTTCGGAGTGAAAAAGCATGAAAAAGAAGAGAGACTGCAGTATTGAAAGTTATTCAAAGTTTTTCCCGCTTTACTTGTATGGCTTTTATTCAAATTTTACTGCTTATACCCTCTTATTAACTAAACTTATGCGTTTATTTTTTCGATACTTATGAAAAGATCGTTTTATGCAAAACAAAACAAAAAATAGGCACACTTTAAATTCTTTCAAAATGCGCAAAGACTGGCATAAATCCGATTTTAATTGCGCAATAAATTGTGTTTTATGTTCACTAAAATCTAGAATAATTTTGGGCTTATGTGTAAATTAATTTTATTTAAAACTGACACAAAATTATTTATTATATTCTAATATTTCCTCAATATTTTATTTTCTTCAATAAAATTATTTAATAATTATAATTTCTAAAACAATATTTTGATATTAAATATTATCATATAATTTTGTATAAAATCAAAATAAAACATTTTAAAATTTAAAATAATAATTACCTGTTTATTAACAAGTTTTATATTAAAAATAACTCCATTATAAAAATAACTTGAGATTGTGCTCATTTATGATTGGCATTATAAGTATAAACTTTTACTAAATAAATATAAATTATTTTTACAGAATAATATGAAATTTTTCTTATCGGATATGTAAAATAATAAATTATTAGTTAGCTTTAGATTAAGGGAGATAACAAATAGTTAATTTTCTTATTTGTTTTAGTAAACATAAAGCTTATTAAAAATTTAAATTAAGAATTTGTTCTCAAACATATCTCAGTCTATTAAGTTAATCTCATTTTCATTTATATTTAAGATATTGTATTTTTATCTTTTTTCAAATATTATTTTAAGTTATATACCTATAAATTTATCTGATATTTTAAGGTATAACTCTTATATTATTAAAATTTTTATTTAAAAATGAAAAATGAAAAAGATTGAGTGAGTGTCTCTGTGTGTGAGTGAGTGAATGAGAGAGAGAGAGAGAGAGAGAGAGAGAGAGAGAGAGAGAGAGAGAGAGAGAGACCTTAAAAGCACAAGTTATTAGCAAAATTCCTAAAAGGCATCATTAATGAAAATCATTTAAAATTGAATGGATATGCTTGAATGAAGAAACTGCCATAAAAGTTGAAAAGAAAAGAAATAAAGGATGTTTAATTGGAGTTCATGTTATATAAAATTAATCAAAATAAAGAAAATGAAGAATTCCTTCAAAATAAAAAATTATTCAATACAGGAAAAGCAACGCATTTACAATATTCATGCATACAAATCAAAGTATTCAACTGTTAAAAGATGAAACTTTATGCTTAAATTTCTATTAACATATATTGCGTCGAAAAGAAGATTTAGCTCTTGTTAGTCGAAAATTGATAATATTAAAATCATTAAAGTTAAATGATTTAAGATTGATAGTGATTTTATTAACGTTTTAATGGTCTTGTAATTGTTATGAATAAAGTTAATGATTTAAAAAATTATATATTTTTAATAGTAATTTTTAAAAAAAATTACAAGATTTAAATACTAACAGTAGTAATTTTTAAGTAATGCGAGTTCAGATTACAGCACATCTAAATTTAATTTTTCAAATATAATAAAATACAATTCTTATACTTCTGCTTAATCGATATTTAAGAATAAACTCAATATGTTATACTATTTAAAAAAGTAGACCGAAAAACTTCGGAAAGAGAATCAAAAAGAAAAAAATAACAAACAAACCATGGGCTCTACTGAACAGAACAAATCATTAAAATATTGAAAAAATTTCAAAGTATTATTATTTCTATAAATAGAATATTGTTGACATCCAGCGCATCGATGCCAACAATATATTCGCTCACACATTGTACACAGTATGCCACTATCAAAATGTTGCTTTATATTCTTAGTTAACTCTATTTTAAAGTTGACGACTCGAGTCTGACTACGCCTATTCAGTCAGACAGACATTAAATAAAGTTTAATATAATATTTTAGCCCAATTGTCTTCTTCTTCTTTTTTCGGCGCACTTCTGTTAAGAGGTTTAGCGACTTATCGCTTATCAGCGAACAGAGAATCAGTGAATCCTCTACACAGACACAAGTGTCTAACGGGGAGAACAGATAAACGATTTTAGTCTACAATTTTTTCTTCCCTCGAAATAGTTTTTTCGCGTCGATAAGTACTGAGATGTCGTTGAAGACTGTGATTTTGTTTCTCCACCGCCGAGCAGTGCTTGCGTAGAGATTGTAAACTATTTTCCAACTTTAATAAAATATTTTCGCAATAAGAAAAATATAAACGAGTTGAGGCGCACTGATTAAAAGCGATTCGTTGAATAACTTTACCATTTACTTAATTAAATTTTTATTTGATTTGAAATCTTTTTATTTTTTGGTTTGAAAGTCAATTTGAATATTGTTTTTCTTATTTGTGTGTATGTTTTGGGTTTTTGGTGGTTCGCAAATAAACATAGAGATAAATTTAAGTTTGACATAAATTTATTTTTCTTATATAAATAACGTCGTAAATTCAATAATAAAACAATATTTTTATTTCAAAATTTGATACACACTCGATTCAATATTATGACTTTGAAGCCAGTAATCTACTCAAAGATATTTACATTTCAAATCTGTTTTATTTGCTTAACTATGAAAATATAAATGCATTAATAAAACTTTTAAATTTATAGTTAAATATTATGAGAGTGAGAAAGTGAGTAGAATAGAGAGGAATGAAAGAGACTGATTGTGATTAATTAAAGTTTAATATTTACCGGAATTCATCTAAAAATTTAATTCAACTAAAAGCAATTTTTTAAATATAAAAAATACATTTTATTATACGTCCTGAGATTTATGTCTACGGATTTACTTATTTTTTTTGTATTGCAAAGAAATAAATATAAATTGCATATATAAATATATTGTCTATTCGTATGTAAAACTATCCAAACGCGTTTTATCCAAACTTTTTCCCCGATAAACTATTTCTATTTCGGCATTTATTTGCCAGTCCTGAATGTAAACTTTAAGTAAATAAGCATTTCAGGCAAATATTTGATTAGAGCAACAATTTTTATTCCATATAATATATATATAAAATGCCAGTGGCTTAGACTTGAAAAAACTTAATTGATTTTGAATTTTTCAAGCATATGGACTGAGACACACAACTCAATAGACCTCTGTTTTATTAGTTTAATAAATGCTTTATTTTTAAATAAAATTTTCAACTCATTCGCAAGAAGTTTATGCAAAATATTGGACCGTTGAGGGAAAATAATGCACGCCATAAGTAGCTGTTATCCATTCAGAAAAATTTCGAAATCAATACTTAACTACGGATAGCGCGCGTGTATATTTTATACATGAATTTTTTTCGATAAAATTACTATGAATTATGTATTAGTTTGATTTTTTTCAGTATATTTATCATTTTCAATGCTTATGTTGAATAAAACTTGAAGGCGATTGAGACGAAGTTAATCTAAAATTTACATTCCTGACCCGTTAATGTGATTTACAAATTTAATTTACAAAATGGTTTTATAATGATAAACTTATTTCATTTCGAGTAATAGACATTGATATGCTTTAAGATGTTTACATAGTATTAGATAAAATTAAAATTAATTGTTCAGAACAAGCATAAAAATCGATTAACTTATGATTTATTAAATATGAAGTATTAGTAAACTATGATTTACTAATTTGAATGCTAATAATATTTTTTGTTACAATATGCGACATAAAATTTTTAAGGTTCGCTATTTAAAGTAAATTTTCTCAGACATATTTGAGTGTCACATTCAGGATACTAATGATTAATATTTATATTTAGAATTTCAATTCTTATATTATAAGGATTTTGCATTCAATAAAGTTTAATAAAAGACTTACAATTGTTAGTTAAATTTCATTTAGGATTATAATATTCTTTTCAAGTTTAGAAAAATATTGGATGACTTTTTTACCATATTATTATTTTTACTATATTACTATATTATACGAATTTTTGTTATCATGAATTTAATTCAGATTTTATATATAATTTATTAAATAAAAAAGAGATATGTATTTTAAGTTATTATTTTCTCAAAAAAAAACAATTAACATATTCATTTTTAATTAACAAAATCATTTTAGCTTATAACAAAAGCTGATTTTTTGTTGAAAATTAATGACAATTCAAAAAGCATTGCTAATCCTATTTTAAATTTTATAACAAATTAAAAAAGTATGCGATTTTTACAATAAATATTTACTATTGAGAGTGTATTTTATTCAGCTTTTAACAAAAAAGCGGATCAATTATATAATTCAACTCTTTGTATATTTAAGATACTCTGAACACATGAATAGCAATGAATAGCATTCATTCTTAATGTGAATATTTGTAACTGACATATTATCAACTGTCCTGTGGTTAATTCGTTTCGCTTTAATTTATTAAAAAATTTTAAGCCAAAATTATTTCAAACAATACGGCTATTAATTATTAAAATAAATCAAACAAAGATTGCAGGCCTTACTGAAATTTTGGTCGAAAGTTTGCTTTTGGTGAGAGTAAATAATTTATGCAAGTTTCTAATATTTTATTTTACATTTTGATTATCTGCGTTTGACGTAAATTAATTATTAGGTTTACTTTTAATAAATATTTAACTTCAATAGAACGCTTGATTTTAAATTACTATTTAATTAAATTAAGTGATCGATTGCGAAATTATTATTATAAAGAATAACTTATCTTTATTGGTCTACTTATGACATAATATATTGAAACGTTTAAATAGCTGATTGATTAGCCAAATAAATTATAGACAGTATTAATAAAAAGTTATGGATAACTTTGAAAAACATTTTGAGCAAATAAGATGTCAAATTATATGCAGAAAAACCAAAATTAAAAAATTCATTTATCCTGACAGCTCGGATCGCCATTTAAAGTAAACAATTTCCATAAAGTAAATGTTAAGTTCGTTGTGGCATTCACTTCGACACACACTGTCAGACCATCTATTTTAATGGCTGACAATGGATGTGATTTTCCACGAACTATTTCCCAACCGCTTCCTCACTCCTCTCTCTCTCTCTCTCTCTCTCTCTTCTCCTTCTTCCTACTTCTTTATCCCACAAATAAATTAGCCACTCATCTGTCATGTACGCCACTGTTATTACAGGCGCTTATTTATATTTCGACTCGCAAATGCTGTCCAAACATAGATGGAATAAGATGGATGCGAATTCCGAAAATAATAATAATAATAAAAAGACTGGAGTGAGATGTAAAAAATAGAGTTATAGAGATGTAGTTGTGTGCGGCGACAGAGCAGAGAGAGCGGACGCTTAAGCCTATCCTTTCCATCATTTTCTCCTATCGGCGACAACTTTTCATTTATTTGAATTGATTGGAAATAAATTGATTCCTCTCTCTCTTCTCTCAATTCTTTATTTTCTTTTCTTACTCTCAATTTCTCTATTATAATGGATTGTTTAGTTTTTCATCTTACTTTTGATCAGTTGGATTGAAAGTAAATTTAACAAATAGATAATGGATAAAAATCGTCAAAGAATTTGATTACGGCTAAGAATATTTTAAATTTTTAAATTTTAAATTTCTCAATAAAAATGATATTGAATTACAAGAAAAAAAATTATGTTAAATTATTATATTATTTATTTAGTTT
This sequence comes from Microtritia minima, assembly GCA_034699355.1. Taxonomy (NCBI): domain Eukaryota; kingdom Metazoa; phylum Arthropoda; class Arachnida; order Sarcoptiformes; family Euphthiracaridae; genus Microtritia; species Microtritia minima. The sequence goes on from JAQIYA010000385.1 coordinate 18,626, forward strand.
ATTTATGAAAGTATGTGTCATTCAATATAATTTGATTTCTATGTCGATAAAAGAAAGCCAAAAGCAATTAATCACAATTTATTAATAATAATTATAATTTTATGATAATATAATTATTGTCGCAATTTTTATAGTGTCCGCTCGCGCACACACATCACATTATTCAGATATCATTATCTCATCCCTAAATGCCTGAAAAAGTCAATGCAATAATTATTAATGTTAGTTTGAATGCTGTTATTTCTTTTGCTCGATTATGTAGTTTTTTATTTGAATTATGCATTCGAACATTAATTGTCAATAGCGTGTAAGTTAAGTCAAAATCTGTTATGAATAGAAATATCCTGTTTATCAATCAAATTATGGACGAAACTAATAAATTTTTGGTTTATTTTATGATACTCTCCTGAATATCACCAAAAAATTATGCATCAAAATTATCTCTAATTACTCCAGAATGCAGAAAAAATTGCTCAATAAAATAATAGCTAATTTAATCATATATGAAATATTTCTCTATTTACAGACTAACCCCGAAAACCCTTTATATATATTATATATTGTTAATTACAAATCTCTCTCTCTCTCTCTCTCTCTCTCTCTCTCTCTCTCTCTCTCTCTCTCTCTCTCGTATGTGCGCTCAAATTTTATATTACATATTCAGTAATTGCAAGCTTTTGATAATTTTTTCTCCCTCTCTTTCTGCAGATAAAATCGATTTAATGTAAAATTATACCATTAAAGGTATAATTTATGGAATAAGGGTATTCGAAATCATACTTCTCATGTCGAAAAATATTTGATCATAAGTATAGATTATTCATTTGAAATTTGTTTTTTACATTAAGCCTTATGTAAGCGAACTGATCGTTATTTTGGTCGCGTTTGAATTATATGCTATTTTTTACTTTCTAAATTAGAATTTAAATATTTTATCAAATTTCAAAAAAAAATAAAATATTAAAATAAGAATAATTTAGTTTTAATTAAGTTTGCTTTTTATATTTCTTTAGCGTATTATTGCAAAATTAAATTTGTTTTATTTACCTCTTATTTTTTTGATATCATAAAACTTTTACTTATATATTAAATCTCTATTTTATTAAAATTCTAAACTTTTATATTTAAAAATATTTATGGCTCTAATATAAATAAAATAAAAATATAAAAATCATTTTACTTGATTATCATTAGTTTATAACCTGATATTTATCTTAAATCTTAAAATATTATTTTTTCAAAACATTAATATCATATACAGAGAGACATCATTATTGAAAGTGATAGCTCTAAAAATTTTGTTTTTATTTTTTATATTAAAACACTAAAAATTTAGAGAGAAAAAGAGTAAAGTGTATCATTAGATCACAAAAAGCACCATTGAATTCATTATAATATCATGTAATATTGATGAGGTCATGCCCTTCTTGTAAAAATATAGGTGTGGCACTCGAGCACACATGCATACATATATTTTATCAAATTCAATGATGTAATAAATTGTCAATTCTTTAATAATGGTTAGTCGCTTACGGGAAGTGAAATTAAAAATATTAAAGCGAATATTACTGCGGTTTAAATAGAATAGAAGTTAATTTTATAATTTTTTGAATCTGAAATATACTAAGTATTTATTTTTAAATTTTTATAGAATTTCAGAATATATATTAATAAAATCTTAATATGATATTTTAATTTTTCTATATTCTATTTTGAAAACAAAAATTACGTTTATTAATTTAACATTAAATTCTAAATTTATTTCTCAGAGATTTACAAATTTGACCTTTTTTTTATTCAACTGTCTCGAGACCTGTCGCCCAATCGCCAAATTAATGAGTTTCTCCAATTGATCCCGAATTCAGTTGGGAAACGCAATTAATTTGAGTCCGAAAAATAAATGCAATCGAGACGCAATTTTTCTAATCAGTGACAGAGGGCTAAAAGCTCAACAGATTAGCGACGATAAGAATAGAGACACTAATGTTAATAAAGAAACCGATCAGACGGACAGACAGACAGACGCCCGTCGGCTTTATTAGAATTGCTGATAAGCTTAACAAAATGATTTGTCTAAACCTGAATATATTGACAGATCTTTTAAAACAATTTACTATTTCGTAAAGTTAAGTAACAATTCATATTCATTTAATAATAAAATTTTTATCATGATATTTATTTAATGTTTACATATTATTAATAATTTTATAAAATAGAACAAAATATTATTATCTTTGTTAAAGTATTAATGGATTAGTTATCTTTTTATAGTAATACATTTTATTCTTGTTATAATTATGAATAATTAAGTCTTACTGTTACAATAATATAAATATATTAACATCCATACTATTAGTACATGTATATACATCTATTATATTTATATATTCATTTATTATATACAGCATTAAAGTATAATTTTTGTATTATTTGACTTAAAGTTATTTTAATCATCAATTCATAAAATTTCTGTTTACTTTCAACATTATAGTTATATATTGCAGAGCAATTTATTTGTTTGAATTAAAAATAACATACAAATCGAGAGTAAATATGCATTTGAATGTAATTCAAATGCATTAAGAATAAAGCATATTTTACATTAATTTCTAACTCTGTAAAAAAATTTTTCTCTATAAATAACTTTTTGTTACGCAATATTTTCGTTTAAATTCCTCACATCCTGTTTAAAAAGCTTTTTAACTCGCAATTTATTCTAATGTCACAATTCATAGTAATGCGTATCAATACTAATGGCACTCAAACTTGAGCCCATCGCTCGCCAAAACGCCTGTTCGCGAGCTTTACATTCGGCGAACACAGTCGCGGACCCCAACACGTAAATTACATCAGTCATCACTTTATTACTACCGAAATGATACTTTTCCGCATAACTTCTGATTCTCTATATAATTCTAGTGTTACAGATTTTGAATATAAACGAGGATAACGGGCATACCTCTAGAGTGAGTCACTGAGTAAGCGAGAGACTCAATGATAAAGACAAGCCATAGAGAGAGAGAGAGAGAGAGAGAGAGAGAGA
>JAQIYA010000386.1:0-21654 GCA_034699355.1 Microtritia minima
ATAAGAATAATTAGAGGTTAAAGTCTTGGCACACATCGATGACAATTATCTCATCTCGTAATTATCACCAGAAACAGTATTTTTTTATTATTATTAGAAATATTTATTTTATCGCAAATTTTTTATTTATTTTATTTATTTAACCATAGCTTATAGTGGAAGAGATTTTTTAAAAATCATAATAATAAAACTGAAATCTTATCTGTTAGCCTTGTCCTTAAATAGATATTATATGGACACCAGTTATGACTGACTGTGACTTACAGTAAATTAATTAATTTATAAATCACGTGAAAATAAATAGTTCTGATATTTTTAACACTTTAGTAGTTCGTATAGTTAGGCAAATACAGACCAACCTTAATATAACACATTTGTTGCAAAACCTATTAACACAGTCTCTCTCTCTCTCTCTCTCTCTCTCTCTCTCTCTCTCTCTCTCTCTCTCTCACACACACACACACACACACACACAAACAAACAAACAAACACACAGTTGCGAAATAACTTTTATATAAATTTATTGACTGAACAGCTAACGTTACGTAAATCAAAGATTTCACAAATGATAATTCATTCTTCTGCAATACTAGCTTTCCCTATGCCTATTAAGACTTTTTCGGTGAAATCACCAAAAAAAAACTCAATCGGATTACATTGAAAAAAAGTAACATTAGAAATGTCATCATAAAGTTAATTCATATTTTGTTAAGCGTGACAAATGGAAAATATTATAAACTGTAACAACTCTTTTTAGATGTACTTCTTCTTTTGATGGCATAATTTTCCGCTAACTAAAACAGACAGGAGTCTAATTTCAAGCAACAGCAGACTCGCATAAATTAAAACTTAAAAGTTTAAATTTGAGGAAAATTTTCCTCTAAAGAACAAATCATTATAAATAAAAGTAATATAAAATAATTCTAATGTTTAAATTTCTGCGCACAACAAAACTATGTCATTAAATAAAAAGAAATTGATATCAAATTATCTAATATCTAATAAATGAATCAAATACAGTCTTACCCGCAGCCCTGTCCACCTTTTTACGTTCGGAGAGCCAGGCGGCCAGAAATCCGATGCTCAACGCGAGGAGCACCACAATCGCGATGCCCATCAGTATCGAGCTCTTCGACCATTTTTTCGGCGACCATTTGTCCACAAGACTCGTGCCGTTTTCGCCACCCATTATTTAGCTTATCTATGGGTCCCGAGCGGCACCAGTGGTTTGGGCTCGAGTAAGCCCTGTGTTAACTTTCTTCGTTCGCCTGTCAAAGCGTGTCAAATACAAGCGACACTCGTAGGCGAAACGCCAGCAGAGAGTTTGTGGAGGAAATCAAACTTTTGATTTATTTATTTTTTTTACAGTCAATATTTGTTGAATTACAAAATAGCGAAATGTTCTCTCCGTATCAATATTTGATTATTGATTTGGCTTATGGCGGTTAAATTTTGTTTATTTATTTATTTATTTTTTATAATTTTTATTTAAACTGATTAAATAGAAAACTAACAAAATTACTATAAAAAGTAACTTTAAATAGAAGAGGAAACAAGTTTTAAACTGATTACAGCGTAATTTTTTGGTCGCACTTCGATAACCACTAAAAACTAAAATCTTTGTTTCACTCAATACTTAATTTCTTAAACAAGATTAAGCTTCTCATCACAAACTAAATTAGTTAACAATTTGCCACAAATTAAGCTCACTTTTCGCCTATCGATCGGAGCGAAAGTGCGACAAAGATGAGCGTCGAAAGTGTGAACAACTTGTGAACACTGTTCGGGAAATACATTTCTATTTTAATCGACAGTCAATTTGAGTGCGAGAGTATAGGAGAGACAATAATAAAATTTGCGGTTAATTGATGCCATAAAATAATAGTTTTGTTTCGCTCAAACAGTTTTCAGAAGAGAGAAAAAATTCATACGCTATTTTAAATATGAGCCCATAATTATGGGTGTCGTAAAATTATTAAATGTATTTTTTATTATTTGAACATAAAGATAATAGTGGCTCGTTGTGTGCCCGTTAATAGCTGTGTAAAAATATTTGTAATGACCATAAGAGTACAGCGCTGTTTAGATTTTTTCATTTTTGAAATTTTTGACTTTTTAAAGCAAAATTTGTTGCTTTAAATTATTTATTAAATAAATAAATTGATAACTAAGATCAATATCAGATAAAATATTACTTTTTTTAAAATATAGTAAGTCTAACTAACAATTTAAAACAAGTTAGTAAAGTAAAAGTTAATGAGGCAATGCTTAAAGTAATTGTTTGTCTTAATCTTATCGAAATAGTAAAATGCATATCGCATTCAATAAATAATTAATTGAAGCATAAAAAGCATAATTAATGGTAGCATAAAAATTAATTGTGATGATGACTATTAATTTTTTGGGCTCACAAGACTTAACAAAGTATTTATACGGGAATAGTGTGGTCAACTTTGATTTTTTTATACAATCTTTTTATTCATATTAATGATAATTCAACAAATAATAATGAAAACTAGAATAAAATAATAAAATAATAGTGATATATAATTAAATTTGTTTAAATTACAAAAATAGACTGCAAAGTAAACTGTTTTAAAATTATAATTAATAGACATAATATATAATTATAATTTAAATTTTTAATATAATATATCTCTGCGTCAATATTTTACAAATTCAAATGAAGTTTTAGAAGCAAATATTTGCAAAGTTTGAAGTTTGAAATCGACTTTTTAAAAAAAAAAATCCGACAAAAATGGTGCGCTTCGTAATTCTATATCTAAATAGACCAAAAATTAATTGAAGAAGATTTCGTAGAATAAAAAATACCTGCCATTCAATTGCTTTATTACTTTATGCTTTTGCTTTTACACCCCTATTCTCGTCTTCACTTTATATTTTTATCAATATTAAAATTCCTCACTTTCTACAAGCATAACGAAAGACAAGCTCGACAGTAGTTATCACAAGTGCGACTTTTTTTTCAGTGTTTGCTAAAGTTTTTTTTTCAAATGCACTTAATTTAAGTGCGCCATACTTTTGTGGCGTCAATTTAATTGCTCGTAAAACATTTTAATTGGCTTTGTCTTCTGATATATCCAGGCATTCGTTTCAAAATTAGCACCTATTTTCTCGTACTTTATATTTTTTTTTATATATAAACAGTTTGCGTTTAATAATTTTCTATTACATATTATATAAGTATTTAAGATATAAGCGACTAAATCTCGGATTTATTTGTTTAAAACAATTCTTTATCAATATTTATATTTATGATAAATAATTAATTAATAATAAATAATTAAAAATTTAAAAATAAAAAACAATAAAATATAAAATTTATTGCAAAACATATTTTTCAACACTAATTAAAAATAATATAACATTCTTCATACCCATATACTGGCCATTATGTATAACTTGTTGCCGATTAATTGAGATGAGATGAGGATAAATAATTTGAAAATCAGTAAATATAAAAGAACACAATTTATAAATAACAAATTTACAGTATTTTATTAAGCAATTAATTTCGAAGTTCAAGGTATGATACGGTCGAGACTAAACTTAATGCTACTCTAAATCAATAGTAAAAGTCTATCGCAACTAGTTTTCCATTAATGTAATGATGTTAACAATACTTTTAACAATAAAAAATATGCACGCGATTAATGTTTATAGTTATTATAAGTATTGTTAACATCGTTTTTAGTAAATAATAGTGAATAGCTATCAAATTTAATTACATTGTAGTTATTATTTTTTTTAGTCAATAAAAATTGTTGTAATAGTTATTATTAAAATGTTGTAATGCATTGTTGTAATGAATAGTTAACAACTATTTTCAACTTTGATTTTTAAAAAATGCTAGTTTTGTTGAAAATATTTTGAATCACATTAAATATTGTCAGCTAAATATATTGAATAAATTATTTATTTATGATAAGAATGTCTGTCGACAGCAGATTGTGATTCGTAACATTTATTAAATTTGTAAAATTGTTTATTTAAAATTGTTTTAAAAATTATAACTTACATATTCTTTAGAATCACAACGAAGGAAATTATCATTCGGTAAAGTTTTTGGTAACGTCTCAGAGAGTCTATTCAACTCTACCTCTTCAGACAATATATAATGACTGACTTTAAAGAGCGATAATTTTAGGCATTTGGAAAATAATATAAGCAAATACTATTATGAAAAGTTATCAAATGCTGTATTAAAAATATCACTTCAAAAAAATAAATAAATAAAGTTATGCATTCTCAGGCTTTGTAAACATGTATACGTGTATAAATTGTTACTATTATTTTAATAGTTTACCTGAGAAACAGAACTTGTATTTATTTGCGAAGTATTAGTGTTAAACCATTGTCACATTTAATTTAATAAAATCTATAATAAAGAAAACAAATATAATTTATAACTTTAGTGTGACTTAAAATAAATTCAAATATTTAATTAAAATTTAGCAAAAAAAATACTCATTACTAAATACCAGACATTTTTGGTTAAAAGCATCTTATTTATTACAAGTTTAAACATAGGTAAAATGGGTATAACGTTCAAAACAACAGAAACGCTCAGAAACGCAGTAAAGATTTAAAAATAATTTTATAAATTATAAACTATATTTAATTTAATCTTAAATTATTTAAATTTCAGTCACTCTAACTTATTAAGCGCACCACTAATTGTATTTATTTAAATAATTTTTTTCTATTATTATAGCAGAAATCGATTACTGTCTTACTTTTACTAAGCTTTTATATAACGCTAAGAAACACTGTTAAGATTTTAAAATAATTTAATAAATTATAAACTATTATTATTATTTAATTATTATTATAAATTATTATTTAAATTTCAATCACTAACTTATATATAACGCTCATTTTTATTTTTATATGACGACATAAAAGCATGTTTATTTAAATGCTTATTTTAATGCAATAAATTAATAAATAATAAAGGATTTAATTTTAACGTTTTATCAATTAATTTAATATTTAAATTAGAAAAGTTGTTAAAATTTAAAATAATTAATAAATTATTAACTTTAATTAATTTTATCTTAAATTATTTTTTAAATTTAAATAACTCTCCCCACTCGCTTAACTTTAATAAAAAAATTTTCAAATAAATTTTTATACATTTAATTTTTAAATAAATTAGATATTTATATAGCGATGTAAAAGGATGAATATTTGGATAAAATTAATAAATAAATAATAAACTCGATTTAATTTTAACTTAAAAAATTATTGAAATTTCATTCACATTAACTTTTATTAAGCGCACCACTAATTGTAATTATTTAAATAATTTTTTACTATTATTAGAGTAGAAATCGATTACTGTATTACTTTTAATTTTTATTAAACTTTTATATAACGATCATAGAAGAGCTAAAATTTTTAAAAAATGTTAATAAATGATAAACTATTTAATTTTATCTTAAATTATTATTTAAATTTCATTCACTCTAACTTTATGATAAGCTTATGGAATTGAGATGTCTGTCTGTCCCCACTCCGATGAAGGCAAGGAAGCTATAGTTGGCCCAATTTAGTGACGTTTACATAATGTTTTAAGTTGTCCAAACCTCTTTATTAACAAAAGAAAAATTGTAGATATAAATTTTAAGCATTGTTGAGATAAAATACAACAATGAATCGCGAACGTAGTGATCGCTTAAGTAAAGGAAATAAGAGAATAACAAAAATTAAATAAGCTCATAATAGTGTTCAATCAATGTTTAATTAATAAAATGAAAATCATATTTTCAAATCACTAATATTCTAATTACACACAAATCAAAATTTAATAAGAGAGAGAGAGAGAGAGAAAAAACTAATCTCAAGAATAATTAGAAATCAAATCAAAGAAATTGAAATCAAATCAATTACGAGCCACACATCAGACTCTCATCCTTATTGAGGAGCGAACACATAAGCACCTCCTCCTCACTCGGCTTCGGTCCACCGCTCGGCGCGTCACCCGATTCGCCACTCTTCTCCCTCTCCTTCGCCCCACTCGTCGTCGCCATCAGCTTAGTCTTATCGACCGTAAACTGAATAGCATTAGCCGCCGGTTTGGTCCTCAAGTAATACATCCCTGTCTTGAGACCCAATTTCCAGCCGCAGAAGTGCATCGAAGTAATCTTCGCCATCGACGGCTCGGCGATATGGATGTTGAGCGACTGGCTCTGGTCGATGAACGGCGCGCGATCGGCGGCCATCTCGATGACCACCTTCTGCTGGATTTCCCATACGGTCTTATAGAGCTGTTTGAGATCGTCGGGTAAGCCCGGTATGGACTGAACCGAGCCGTGACGGGCGATGATCTCCATCTTGAGCTACTCTGACCAGCACTAAAATTTAATTTTTTTTATAAATTTTAATTAATATTTCACTCACTCTAACCTGTTTGTAGCGCAACACAAATTGTAATTATTTAAATAAATTTTTTCTATTATTAGAGTAGAAATCGATTACTGTCTTACTTTTAATCTTTTTTAAACTTTCTATAACTTACATAGAAATCGATTACTGTCTTATTTTCAAGATTTGCTAAACTGAAATTTTTTATTGCGACTAAGGATAAGTTTTGACTTAAGTAAAAAATTTTCAATTAAATTTTTACAGTTTTAATATTTAAATAAAATTAATAAATAATTAAATAATTAATAAACTAATTTAATATTGAAATTTCAATCAAATTTTCACCAATTGTTGAAAATGTATGACAAAATTAATTTATTTATTAATAAAATAAATATTAATCCTGTTTCCTGTACGAGTAGAGGACCCAACAATTTGTTATGTAAATTTTATAATAAATTTCTTAGCATTATTAACTATAATCAAAATAATTTAATGCCGTATTGTGAGGCACAAAAAAATAATGATTAAGACTTTCCTCGGAATTTGATAAAATTTATAATTAATTTTACATTATTAATAAAATAAACTAATTTTTAAATTCATTTATAAATATTTATTTATAAATTTTTTATAAATTTATTAAACAATTTGTAGATTGAAATGATTTGACAAATTAATAGAAATATAAATTCTTGACGATATTTGATATTGAATTTAATATTCAAACAAATATAAAAATCTATGATTCTATTATTTATCTATAAATTTATGATATTTTTTTACTGCGAAAAAAAAATATTTTTACGTCGGATTAAAGAATAACAGATTTATTTTTTCCATTGAATATAAATATATTATTGTTTTAATATGAAGCATATGATAATTTATTAATGATGAATGAAGTCAGTGAAGCGATTTACATTGAGCTGTGACTCTGCAGTTATTTCGGTCAACACCTATCAATAAATAGCTCGACAGCTATCAAACAAATCGCCATTTCTAACCAAAAGTGATTACAATCGATTTTAAACTTTAATTAACTTTAGAATTACTGAAAACTATTTCATTAATCAGCAAAAAAATATATATTTATCACAAAAACTTTAATAGTTATTTATATATTTTTCGATATATATAAAAATGTCTCCAAACAATTTCAGTTTCTCGATGCCGGCGACGAACGGCGTGACGCGCCGTCAGTCGAGCGGCTCGAGTCTGTCCAAATCAAAACCGAAACTGTCGAACGCCTCCTCGACCGCCAATTATCCCCACCTGAGCGTCAGCCGTCGGGCGTACAACGCGGCCAACTTTAACGACGACTACGATCCGGTCAATCGCGACAAAACATGGCGCCAACGGCTCAACCGAATAGCGCCGAACTGCTCGCGCAAAGCCTGGCACAACCGACTGACGGCCGTCTTCCCGATCATAGACTGGATGCCCAAGTATGACATCGGCCAGAATTTACTGCTGGACATCATTGTCGGCATCACAGTCGCCATATTCGCTGTGCCACAGGGTATGCCTATCCTCACAAACACTTCATGACTGACCCGATATCCCAACCATCTCTAATAACAGGCATGGGTTTCGCTCTCATCGCACAAATACCTCCCGTTTACGGCCTCTACTCCTCGTTCTTCCCGCCGCTGCCCTACATATTGCTCGGCGGCGGCCAACACGTGTCGGTCGGCACGTACGCCATCGTGTCCGGTCTGATGACCGGCGACATAGTGGTGGCCGTAATGGCCGACATCCAACAGAACGCCACCACCGGCTGGTCAGCCATAGGGCCGGTGCAGAGCATCGACATCTCGATGGCGATCTGCCTCCTGATCGGCATTTATATGGCAGCGTTCGGTGTTCTCCGTCTCGGCTTCATCAGTAACTTTCTGCCCGCGGAGCTGATCAGCGGCTTCATATGCGCCGCCGGTATCATAACGTTCACCTCTCAGGTGCGTTATCTGCTCGGCATTAAGCTCAGCAACTATACCGGCGCTCTCGCTTTCCCGTACAGTTGGATAGAGATATTTCGCCGATTAGGCGAGACCAACATCGCGGCTCTGATCATATCGATTGTGTCGCTATCGGTGCTCGTGTTTGTCAAGTACTTTGTCGACGAGCGGCTCAAGAAGTTGGGCTTCAAGTTTCCGGTGCCCATCGATTTGATTATCATAATCATCGGTACTGTGATCTCGTTCACCGTTAACCTTACCGCCAAATATCAGGTGGCAATTGTTGGCACCATTCCTCGAGGGTATGGATAATAAATGTATTTCAATGTTATTGTCGAATGACTAAACATTAAATGTATCGCTGATAACCATAGGCCTAGTGGTTGAATATCTTTAAGTATAAAATAGTTTTTATTAATATATGCGCGAAATGTCAACACTAAACCATTCACAGTCAAGCATAAAGAAACAAAACTCATTTATTATTTCCGCCAAACAAAGCAAAACTGTTTTGTCATTAAACGCGTGATACTTATACCTTAACGTATTTTTAATAATGTTATTAAACGCTTATTATTTTTACTTTGAAGTATAGAATTGATGATTTTTCTTTGTGTCGGGAGAAAAAGCCGACTCATTAATCGCAGAAATATTGCATAAATATTTTTAAAATACCGATAAATAGATTTGATGTGATGACAACTCTTTCTTTTTATAGTGATTGTAATTAATTAATTAATATTGAATGAATTTTGCAAAGTTTGCAAAGTTTCGCAAATTAATTGATAACAATAATAATTATAATTATTAAATTATTTTTAACACTTTATTTTGTAATTAAATCTTTGCCTATTTTTTTAGCCAAATTTTTGTTTATTTATTGATGATATTTATTATTAGAATTATCTGGAATATTATTATTTAAAACTGTAAATACAAATAAATTTTAGTTTGCGAACATCTGATATGAAATAATAAAATAGCATATGATTGCATATTTCGTATCAATTTTTTGCATATCATCGTAGTTTCTCGTATCTAAAATTTTTCATAAATATTAATTTCAAAAATTTATTTCAAAATAGAAACTAAAGATATATTGTATAGCTATGAATACGAAAAATCCTAAACATTTTTAATTCCGAAAAAGATTTCCAGAGCCAGTTGTGCCAAATTTAAAACTATTGCCGTACGTGTGGAGCAAATGCATTTCGGTAGCGGTGGTGGCGTACGTCACAACAGTGGCCGTCGGAAAAATTTACGGCGCCAAACACGGCTACAAAATCGACAACAATCAGGAATTGGTGGCGTTAGGCGTGACCAACATTTGGTCGTCGTTTTTCCAGTGCCTGCCGGCGGCCGCTTCGCTACCCAGGAGTGCGCTCATGGAGACCGCCGGCGGCAAAACACAGGTTTAAAACTTAAATATACATAAGTATTAATTGAAATATAAAATTAATTTTGGAAATAACTCGCAAAAGATGGCATTCATAGTCAACTGTATTTGTATGGTTGCGGTGATTCTCTATTTGGGTACACTTCTAGAAAAGCTTCCCACTGTAAGAAATTTAGATAAGATTTAAATCAATTTTCTACAACTTTAACAAAAAAAACTCGTAAACACTCTCGTAACGCAGGCCGTATTGGGTTCGTGCATAACCATAGCTCTCGTCTCTTTGATAGCGAAGATAACCGAATTTAAGCGCTATTGGGATGTCTCCAAAATAGACGGAGTGAGTGACGGGACCTATAGTTTAATCAAATTAATTTTTGCAATTATAGGAAATCAATCATATTATTGTATATATATTTATTTATCTCTAACCGAAGAGCCTATGGATGATTACGTTCTTAAGCGTACTCATACTGAACGTCGATTACGGCATTTACATCGGTTTCGGCTGTTCGCTACTCATTCTCGTCTACAAATCGCAGCGACCGAAGACCTACATCTTGGGTGCGGTGGACGAGTCCGACATCTATGTGCCCACCAATAAGTACGGCAGAGCTAAAGAGATTCCCGGCTTTAAGATCTATCAGTTCTGCGGTGCGTTGAACTTCGCTAATGTCGAGTACTTTAAGGGCGAACTGCAGACCAAAACCGGCGTCGATGTCGAGTAAATGAGATTTTAATAAATAGTATTTATTGTTGAAAATTATAATAATTAAGTCTTCTTTAATTAATAGCGCAGTTATAGCTAAGCAGAAAAAATTTGCAGCTCTTAGTGATCCAAAGCAGAGCTGTTGGCAGAGACTGCTCGGCCGAAGTGGACGAGTCTACACATATCCAACCACACCGAAAATGGTTACATACGACTACAAACTACCCAATCATATCATTATCGACTGTTCAATGCTGTCGTTCATCGACACCAGTGGTGTGAATGCGCTGAAGAGTTCGGTGAAGCGGTTCGAGAGTATAGGAGTGCAGGCAGTGCTGACCGGCTGTCCGGTGCACGTCGAGACCATGCTAGAGGTGGTCGGCCTGTTCGCCGAACTGCCGGCCAGTGGTTACGTGTTTAAGTCGATTCACGACGCGGTAGTCTGCTGTCGAGCGGTTAAGCCGAAAGTCCCGCAATACGAGTGTCACGTCTGAGAGGCACTCGTGTCTGAACCACAATAGCCAACAATCGTGTGCACAATTAATTTTGAGCGTAATTTAAATTTTTGATTTACTCATTCTATTAGTTTTATTTTTTTGCGATTAAAAAAAATTATGTAAATAAAAAGCTAACGAAATGTTTCGTTTTCTATTTTTTTCGTATTAAAATTTTATTTTGAAAGATAAACAAAATATTTGAAGAAAGAAAGAAGAAATATAGAAAACACTGAATTGAGTGCTTAATCAAAGCCTCATTACAATTAACTTTCGGTGTGATATTCAATTAAGCGGCAGTTAATTATTTAATATTCTGCCATATTTGCATCTCTACACCGTATTCCGTGCTACAAAATATTTGTTGTCAACATTAGAGATCTTAAAAAGGCTCAACAAAAAAATAAAAAGCCTATCGCAATAAATCATACATAGATTGCATGATTTTTCATAATTGAATTAATATATGAAACTTAATGAAACATATATTCTTTTATATGTTTCATTTAATTAACGTTTTTATAACTTAGTATTTTTAATAACTTAGTATTTTTGTAAATTTGTTTAAAAGTTTAAGTTAGTGATGAAAGTATTCAAATGCATAAGATTTCTTATAATTAATTACTAATTATAGTGTTCATAAAATACTATTAATTGTATAATATTGTATTATAAAATATTTATTATAATAATTCAAATTTATTTTAAATTTTAATAAATATAGCAAAACTGTATTTCAATGTTATTTTTAATATATACATTTTTCAAAATGAATAGCAATAAATAATATTTATATAAAATATCTTTATATGTATTGTAAAGGATTTTCGCATTTTGTAATATCTGTTATTTTTAAAACAATTATTATTTATGATGAGCCAAGTTATTGAGCGATTTTCACTCAGCCCTGACTTTGCAGTTATTTCTCTGTGTCTCAACACCTATAAAACAATCGACTCAGCATTTCTTACTCTAAACTGATTACTTAACAGAAACTTTAATAAATTAAGATAGAGTTGAAAATTACCTTAAACTTGTGAAACATTTTATTTTATTGCTCAGTAAAGTAAAAAACAAAATATCTTTACAGTTATTTTACTGTTAAAAAAAATATTTGAAAACTAATTGAATGCCGCCAAACGAGTTCGGGTATACTCTGCCGACCACTAACGGCGTGACGCGCCGTCAGTCCAGCGTCTACGGTATGCCAAAACCCAAACTGTCGACCGACAGCGACGCCTCCTCGACCGCCAATTATCCCCACCTGCGAGTCAACCGTCGGGCGTACAACGCGGCCAACTTTAACGACGACTACGATCCGGTCAATCGCGACAAAACTTGGCGCCAACGGCTCGACCGATTAGCGCCGGACTGCTCGCCCAAAGCCTGGTTCGGCCGACTGGCGGCCGTCTTCCCGATCCTATACTGGCTGCCCAAGTATGACATCGTCCACAACCTATTGAGCGACATCATTGTCGGCATCACAGTCGCCATATTCGCTGTGCCTCAGGGTATGTCAAAAAACTTTCCGACTGTCCCGCTATATCGCAACCATATCTAACAACAGGCATGGGTTACGCGCTCACCGCTCACATCCCTCCCGTTTACGGCCTCTACTCCTCGTTCTTCCCGCCGCTGGCCTATATCTTTATCGGCGGCGGTCAACACGTGTCGGTCGGCACGTACGCCATCGTGTCCGGCCTGATGACCGGCGACATAGTGGTGGCGGTATTGGCCGAAATCAAACAGAACGCCACCACCGGCTGGTCAACCATAGGGCCGGTGCAGAGCATCGACATCTCGATGATCGTCGCCATCGTAATCGGCATTTATATGGCGGCGTTCGGTGTCCTACGGCTGGGATTCATCAGCAACTTTCTGCCTGCGGAGCTGATCAGCAGTTTCATAGCCGCCGCCGGTATCGTGACGTTCACATCGCAAGTGCATTACCTGCTCGGCATTACGGTCACCAATTTTACCGGCGCTCTCGCTTTTCCGCGGACTTGGATACAGATATTTAGCCTATTGCCGAAGACCAACATCGCCACCTTAATCGTTACGATTATATCGATTGTGGTGCTCGTGTTTGTCAAGTACGTGGTCGATGTGCAGCTCAGGAAGTTGGGCTTTCGGTTTCCGCTTCCGGTCGATCTGGTGCTGCTTATTGTCGCCACTGTCATCTCGGAGAAAGTCAATCTGACCGCTAAATATAAGGTGGCCATTGTGGGCAATATTCCTCGCGGGTAAGTGATGTTTATTTAATTTGTTTTGTTTTTTATGCGTTCAGTAAAAATAATATTATTATTAATACTATGTCATTGTGGATGACTAGACATTAAATGCCATTATCTCATCTATCCATTATTTAGTGTTAAATATAGTACTCATTTGTTGGTACGATTTAAGTTAACCTTTAAATTTTTCAGTATTAGCTAATAAATGTTATGTTTGCACAAACTAATATTACAGTATTGTTAAAGTAATAGTTTGATCAAAAAAAAAAGAGAGAGAAATATCCCAATTATTATTGGCTTTCAATAGAAGCAAAACTGTTTTGTCATTAATTTTACAAAAAACAAAATTTTATATAAACTATAAATATAATTCTCGCTTGCATACGAAAAGTCCAAACCATTTTATATTTTTTCGTAAAAGATTTCCGGCTCCAGTTGTGCCAAATTTCAAACTATTTCCATACGTCTGGAGTCAATGCATTTCGGTTGCGGTCGTGGCGTACGTCACAACGCTAGCCGTCGGCAGAATATATGGCGCCAAACACGGCTACAAAGTGGACGACAATCAGGAATTGGTGGCGTTAGGCGTGACCAACATTTGGTCGTCGTTTTTCAAGTGCCTGCCGGCGGCCGCTTCACTTCCCAGGAGTGCGCTCATGGAGACCGCCGGCGGTAAATCACAGGCATGTATAACTTACTTATAATTATTAATTCAAATAAAAGAATTAATTTTTGATATCCAAAGGTGTCATTCATAGTGAACTGCATCTGTACGGCAGTTGTGATTCTCTGGTTGGGAGCGCTTCTCGAAAAGTTACCCACGGTAAGGAAAATGTAGATAGTTTTCAATTATGATAATAGTATTTGTTTGTTAACAATCTTAACCTATAAAAAATACATTCACTCAAAACACAGGCTGTATTGGGTTCGTGCATATCGGTAGCGGTCTATTCTTTAATGGCAAAGGTATCCGAATTTAAGAGCTTCTGGGATGTGTCCAAATTAGACGGAGTGAGTGATCGCATCATTTTACTAAAATATTAATTGCAGTTTTATTTATTTTATTTCTCAATAACTTGAAGACCCTATGGATGATAACGTTCTTAAGCGTACTCATACTGAACGTCGATTACGGCATTTACATCGGTTTCGGCTGTTCGCTACTCATTCTCATCTACAAATCGCAACGACCGAAGACCTACATATTGGGTGCGGTGGACGAGTCCGACATCTATGTGCCCATCAATAAGTACGGCAGAGCTAAAGAGATTCCAGGCTTTAAGATCTATCAGTTCTGCGGTGCGTTGAACTTCGCTAATGTCGAGTACTTTAAGGGCGAACTGCAGACCAAAACCGGCGTCGATGTCGAGTAAATGTTATTTTAAATCATAATTAAATATATAATTAAATATTTTTCCATTAATAAGTCGAGTCAAAGTCAAGCAGAAAAAAATCGCCGCTCTTAATGAGCCGAAGCAGAGCTGTTGGCAGAGTTTGTTCGGCCGAAGCGGTCTCAGGCATTCCGATACACCGCAGCCGAAGATTGTTTCGTACGACTTCAAACTACCCAAACATATCATTATCGACTGTTCAATGCTGTCGTTCATCGACACCAGTGGTGTGAATGCGTTGAAGAGTTCGGTGAAACGGTTCGAGAGTATAGGAGTGCAGGCAGTGCTGACCGGCTGTCCGGTGCACGTCGAGACCATGCTAGAGGTGGTCGGCCTGTTCGCCGAACTGCCGGCCAGCGGTTACGTGTTTAAGTCGATTCACGACGCGGTGGTCTGCTGTCGAGCGGTTAAGCCGAAAGTCGATCAATTCGAGTGTCACGTATGAACATCAATAATCTTTTACGCAATTAATTATTCGGTTTTAGGTTTATTTTTGTTATACGCTTTCAATTTTGATTTGCTATTATTTCTTAGTTTATTTTTTACGTAAAAAAATATTGCATAATAAAAGTTATCGAAATGTTTTGTTTTCTTTTTTTTTGTTTTTGAAATTTTTATACTGAAATATAAACAATATTTGAAGAAAGAAAATATCGAGAAAATTCATAAATTGAGCTCTCAATCAAAACCTCATTTCAACATAACTTTCGGTGTGATATTCAATTAAGCGGCAGTTAATTATTTAATATTCTGCCCTTATTTGCATCTCTACACCGTATTCTGTGCTACAATTTGATTAACGTCAACAAAAATTAAATATAAAATATATGTGCGTTCAATATTAGACTATATTTATTTACTTTTAAATTTTTAAATTAAATAAACAGTGATTATTAATCACATATTAGCATGTTTTGTAAAATAATATAAGTATAAATGACGAAAACAAAATATGAATTTAACATAAATTTATATTATTTTCTAAATTAATTAAATCTATTAGTATTGACAATTTAAGTTTAGTTGTTATAAAGTATACTTGAGTTTCATTATATATAATGAAACTCAAATAATGATTTCATTTTAAAATATATTTCTGCACAATATATTCAAACTAAATGAATAAATTAATGTAAATAAATATTCCAACTGTGATCACAACAATGTAAAAACATAGCGCGCGTTAAACAAAAATAACGCGATATAAAAAACAATTATTATAAGCGCGATAATAACAATTTGATTTCGATTTAATTAGAATTTAATTACCATTTATAATATAAAAACTGTATAAATACTGTATTAGATTTTATGTTTATTATCATTTGTCAATAAAAATGTTTGCCACAAAAATATCTTTGATTTTGTTTGGTATGTAATCTGTAGAGTATTAATAAACATATCTATTAATTACATGTCAATCAATTGTGTTAACAAATATAATTCTTTAAGCTTTGTATAACGGCGTCCATTGCGTTGACATTTGCGATGTGAAAGACATGGAAATACAGTACGCCTACACTCGACTCATACCCGTTGGCACTGATTTACATCGAGATCATAAAATTAATATCGATAATAAAGAATATGATGTCGATATCGATTATTCTAATAGAGAAATAAGATTTAATAAGAAAAACTATGACGAGATTCTCGATTGTACTGAAAGACAGGAATACATTTCAGACAATGGATTGCTATTCAAATGTTTGTAATTATTATTGTAAAATATATATATAATTCTAAATAATACTAATATATAAATTAGATAACAATTTCGTTAGAAAAGCTTGGATTCACTAGTTATATATGTAATTCTATTACTTGGAATGAATTAATGGATATAAAAACAATTATCGCGCATATCTATGGAAATATGTCCGATTTTATTGCGTACTATCCGTCGGATTATATCTATAATAAGAGACGAGAAGATCAGCGCTTTTGGGTTTGGATTATCGCGAAATATTCGTCGGCCGACGGCCAGAGAACAATATATTGGACCAAATGGTCGCCGTCTCTCATTGACGTAATGTTTGTTGAGCTCAAATCGGATTCGACAACAATTGCGAATATTCCGCAATTCTTGACTCGAATTAATTCGATGCTTAGAATAACAGGAATGTTAGCAGAATTGATAGACAGACAGCCGATGTCTGTTATACTATTCTATCACAGAGGTGTCAATAAATATTGCATTACAAGAGAGAACTCTTTAGACGACAGCGTAAGTGAATTATAAATAATGCTTAAATTAGAAAAATGATGATTAGTTTTGTTTTCAGTGCGAACCACAAAATTTAAGACCTCTCTTCAAGAACTGCTTCGAAACACCGAAGACAATAAGAATTGGTTTAACACTCCCAACGATAACAACACAAATAGAGAATGAATACTATGTGATCACTAAAGCATTAATAATTTCAATGATTGTTGTCATTATTATTGTTGTGCTTTCATTATTTCTAGTTTTGATTTATTCTACACTTAAAACAGAGGTATAACTAAATATGAATTTAAATTAAAATACAATATTTATTAATTGAATTATTTAATCATTTTAGCGAAAAATTAGCGACGATTTAGTGTTAAATCCATTTTCAACAAGTGTTTCATCTCAAACGTCAAGTACTTCAACGAAATAAAACTGAATATTTTTAAATTTTTAAATTATATTAACATTTAATATTTAATAAATAAATTATTTAATTTAACGCGATCTATACATTATTAAAAGATAGTATAATATATATTTCATTATTTTAGAAAAATAATTAAATTAATGTAAAACTATAATTAAGCGTTAAATCGTTTGAAATCGTTTATTTAAAATATATTGCGAGTTTGTTCACCAAAAGAAAGAAACGAAAAAATAATATCAGCATCTGTTAGAATGAGATAAATTATTGATAAACTTTTATTAAGAAAATAAGTTTGTTTTACTTTAAACGCAATCCACGGCGTCATAACAAACTGATTGCCGCACGAAAATCCTATCAAAATTTTATTGTTGCCTAATCTTTCCATTGATGTTAATAACTATAGAGAATATTAAATTAAAAAACAAAGTTTTAACATTAAAATGTATGCTTTTTTGTACCTTTAATTTTTGGTTTAAACTCAACGCCGACATAGTATTTCTATACAGTTTAATAATCAGTTTACGAGTCACAAGCGATTGCTTATGAATTACGGCAATCAATTGGTTGATACAGATATGAGTGACAAAAGTTGTCGACACCATAGATATCATGAAAACAAATATTATATAATCGAGATTTTCAAATAACTGCTGAGCGGAGAGTAAATTCATTGGAATCATAGAGTAGGTCAGAGCGAACAGATATTTGCTCCAAAATTTATTGTAAGCGCAGAGTTTGTCGCATAAGGCGCTGAGTTCGCCCAAAAAATTGTCAACAAAATTGCTGTCAATAAATAATTGCTTGAGTTTGTATTTAACGCTACTGTTTAGCGATTTGATTCGTACGGAAAAATAGAGGCAAACGATATAGAAATAGAAGAAACTGTAAATTACGATTAATATACTAAATATTCCTACTGCTAGTAAAATAGCCGCTAGAAAATCGTTAACTGTAATTATTCCATTGGTATTATAAATATTTAAAATTATTACAGTCACTATAAGTACGGTAAAAATATAAGTATTTAATTTGATTGTAGTGACAATTTTGTTAGCTTTCAATATTCCGCGAGTAAATAATTTGAAATCATATTCATTCATAAAATTAATCTTATCTTGTTTTGACTTCAAACCCAACAACGCATCAAAAATATTCAATAAATATGTGTCCAAGTGTTTGCAATTATTAAATAGTGTTAATATTCGTAACACGAATAATGACTGAATTATAATAATCGCGTAATAATATCCGCTTAAACCGCCAAAATATTGCAAAAAATCTATATAAAAATGCTGGAGTATATCAAATTTATTTGAATACGTTTGTATTATCAATTGAATTGGTTGTAAAACGGCGAACAGTATCATCAAATAGTAAATGAATTTCTGTCGCCGTTTTTTAAATGCAGTGTTTAAATAATTATTGATATTATTTCGACGAATGAAGCCGTAATTATAGAGCGGTAAATATAATTGTTTCAATTTTGCCTGTTTTTCCATTTTTAATCTAATTATTAGAATATAATTATAGCTGAAATAATATACTATTCAATGGTAAAATTTAAAATTTTAAATATCATTAATTAGAAAAGGTTTTAACTTATTTGAAATTTTATATATTTTATAATTTTCTAAATGTTAGCTCTAATCTCTAATTGATTAATAATTGTTACTTAATTATAGTAAAAAGATATGAAATATTAATTAATATGATCCAAATATTAGTTTTTGCAATAAGTTGTTGACCAATTATCGATTTTATATAAAGTAATAAAATAAAAGAAATTAAGAATTAATTTTGATATACTGTTTGACTTTTATAAGCAGTCTTTTTCTTATGGATTTGAGATATCTGTCTGATTTTTATGATAAAGAAAAAGAAGGCCATTCGCTTAATTGTTATATAAGTTAATAATTCACTTATTTTTACTGTTTTATTGATTTGAATTTATTAGCCCATTATGATGTAAGTATTTTTGTTATAAATTCATTATTTATGTCAATTTGTAAAAAATTATATAATTGATGTCAATTTATTTCATTTAAAGTGACAAAATTTATTTTATTTTACTGACAAACTAGACTTGAATTTCTAAATTTATTTAGATTTAAATTATATTAGAAATTGAATGATTTTATTTAAATCATTTAAATTATGTTTGAATAACAGCATAAATTTTATTTGGAAAAAAGTAATGTTAAACTAATTTTAAGCCAATTTCTAATTAATTATATATTCTAAATTGAATATTAAATCAAAATTATGGCAATAATTAAGTTAATGCTTATTTATTTATTTATTTTTATGTAACTTTTGCGCATTTTCTTCCTCGCACTCAAGGCTGAGACGAAGCAAAAAAAATTATATTTGAAGAATAAATATATGTTTTTTAGAGAAAATGTTTAGTTTTTTTGCGTTAAGAGATTTATTAAGTGTATAATATTAATAACCATTAATAATTAGTAAAGAGTAATTAAAGGCTTAATTTCAAATAGTGCTTAATTTTTTATTTTATTTTAAAACAAGAGTGCTATTAAAATAAAAGCATCGCTTTGTTTAGAAATATATAATTATAGGTTGTTATTCTCAAAATGTTGATCACTAAACGATGATTAAAAATCAAAATATGTTATAAATTAATTAATGTTTTTTTAATAGTTATGCGAAACAAACTTATGAATTCTAGTAAATCATCTCAAAATTAAAATTAAACAGATTGCGATCTTTTCTTATTTTAATAAATAAACACATCATTAAATATATTTATAGCCACTAAATTAATATCTTTTGGAGTAACTTTGAAAATTTAATCTCAATAACAAGTCCCGAAAATTTATGCATATATTTAATTTTAATTTTATTTAATTTTTAATAAGAATATTATATAATTTTAAATATATCCTTGTATTTATTATACATATTTATGTAGTCGTACATTAAACCTGTGCATAGATTGTGCAAAATTATAAAATTAATTAAAATTTAGTAAAAATATTTACGCGAAATTGAGTTACTTTTATATCAAATTTAATAGCGATTTCGAAAAATATTTATTTGGAATTTTGTTTTTTAGCTAACATTAGTTTTAATTTCTAATAAGTTAAAAATTAAATTTAATTAGTAATTTTTAAATAAACTAATTAATACAATTTCAAATTTAATTCTAAAAGAATATGAATTCAGTAATTTTTTTTATCTCTCTAAGATGTAGTGGCACGCAATGCGGTACAAGTCAATGGGGCGAAACTTAGATGAGAATCAAAATTGAATTTCTAGTTAAACAGTTCTAAATATGCAAATTTATAGAGAAATTTATAGTATAATTACTATTTTAAAATTGACAACTCATCGATCAGTTTGGAAAGCAAATCAAAAAACACAAACAAAACTCGAACAAAAACAAACATAAAATTTACTAATTATTCTAAATATAATTGGCTTAATTTACTGGAAAAGAATTACAACTGCACTGAAATTGCTTACCAATACGATCGGTGTATATGTATAGATATATTAGTCTTATGTTTGGCACCGAAATAATTAATGCATAACACAATTAGAGTGGCGTCAAAGCTAGCGATTCAAAGATTTAATGGGAAATAATTTTTACTTTATTTCAGTTACTCTTTCTTTTTTAATTAGAAATATATTTACCTATTTCTGAAAACCAGATTAAACTTCATTTACATCTATAAGCTGTGAATGCGTTATGAAATCTCGCTTTACGTTTGATGAGCGCTCGTCTTTAATCACTTTTGACAGTTTGTTCATAAAGCGTATCTAATTTTAGTAATTAGTATTTAACTTATTTTTAAGAAAATATAGTGCCGATCGATTGACAACAGTTATGTCGGTCGATAAAAATAATAATAACAATAACAATAGTGTCGATCAGAATAGAAACGGCGAGGTGTCTAATGGTTTAGGTGTCGGTGCGGGCAATGGCATAGTCAACGAGGGCTTTGTTGACGATAACAATGGCGACGATCGACATCCGGAGCTCAACATTAACCGCAAAGCCTACAACGTTCCCCACTTTAACCGCGCTTACGAGCGCGTGATTTCGGCGATTTCGGGCAAAACAGTTGGCCAGCGATTGGCGCGAATGGCGCCGGACTTCTCCCGCAAGGCCTGGATCGACCGTCTCAAGAGTCTGTTTCCGATACTCACTTGGCTGCCGCAGTACAATCTGCGCCAATACTTACTCGTCGACATACTGGTCGGCATCACTGTCGCCATATTTACTGTACCGCAGGGTATTTTAAAAAATTTTAAAATTAAAAACTGTAAATCTAAATATTAATCGCATTAAGGCATGGGTTACGCGCTGACCGCTCACTTACACCCGGTGTACGGCATATACTCGGCCTTCTTTCCGCCCCTGTTCTACATCTTCATGGGCTGCGGAAAGCACGTGTCGGTCGGCACGTTCGCCATCACGTCCGG
>JAQIYA010000387.1:0-21641 GCA_034699355.1 Microtritia minima
CTAGTTTTGCCATCTATCATGAATCGTTACAATAATACAAAATCATTAATCTTAACAATCATTGCGAAATAGATAATAATCAATACAAAATTTAAATTTATAAATTTCAATTCCTTTTTAAAAATTTATAAAATTTGTAATAAATTTTTGATTATTCGAGTTATATTTTAATTTTTGCAATTCTGTGTGTTATTTTAAGGCAGAAGTAAAGCTTTAAGTATACATTGATTTCTAAATATTATACTATTGAAATTCATCCCAAAATAATTTAAGAGTTAACTTTAGTTATTTAAGTTATATATAAATCTTTTCTTTATTAGTGAAGAAACTCATAATTTGTCTGAATATGATTTTATCTTTATAACATTATAATGTAAAATAATGTAATTATAATGTTTTAAATTTATTTACAGATTACTTTAGGTTTTAAAAACTTATGCTTTAATCCTAATTTCTGAATATTGCTTCTGTGGTTTAACATTTCATTGACTATATGTAAAATATTCAATTAAATATAAATATGAAAATTATGTAATAAAATAAATTTTAATTATATTATAATTTTTTTAATGGATATCAATATTTAACAAATATATGTAATATTTAAATCCAAGTCTAAAAATTTTAAAATGTTTTAAATCCAAAAGTTAAATTTTTTTGTAATCACGTGCAATAAATAAGATTAAAATAAGTCATAAAATATAAAAGCACTAAATTTATATTTGCAGCATCTATTAATCACAAGAATGTTATCGATATGTTTCTAATAAATGCTTGTGTATAAGCATCACATATGGTTATGGCAATGGCAATGGCAATGATTATTTTTCTTACTTCAAAGATACTTATTTGTATACGTCACGAACATGTGTCTGCTTTTATCAAACTTCAATTTATTTTTATACACCTTTTATAGTAAATCTTGAAATGGACATATGAGAGTAATTTATATGATTTCATAATCACTCTCATTAATAATGTGTCGTTAGCCTTATCTGACACAAACACGATATCAAAATCATAAAAATACCACATTTAAAAATAAATTTATTACATGTTTATAACATAATTAACTTTGAAATACTCGAAAAGATTTCTTTGTAAATCATTTGGTAAATTGTTATTAAGAGTATCATATTTTAAAAAAGATGAGCGATATGATCACTAACAATGAATCAAATATTGATAATCAAGTTATTTTTAGTGACGATTATCTAAATAATGAAACAGAAGAGAGACAACCAGTTCTCGACCATACAAATGTCGATTTGAAAATGGATTCGTTCAGCACATCATCGCGAGCTTCTTCTCATCGAAAATTAAGCACAATAAGTAATCGAGTAAAATATTTTTTTAAAAAATTATGTTTAATGAAATTAATTCAATAATTAATAGATCGCAGTTTTTCGACGATAGCAAAGGTGCACAAAAATGAAGTTATGTTTGATACTGATGAGGACTATAGCGAAAACATCGGCAGACAAAACAAGCGATACATGCGAAACAGATTGATTAAATCGGTTTCGGTGATGTACGCGCTGTACATCATAATGTTCGGCGTCATCATCACCATTGCCGACATCTATAACCCTTACAGCGAGTTGGAGCACATTTACAACACAATACTCACACTCATCGGATTAGTATGGATAGTGTTCATCCATTGGGACATTCAGAAGTATAAGAATTGGTCCATTCATTGTTTGGTTCCCGACGTCAAAGATGGCGGCAATGATAGGAGAAAGAAGAGCATAAGACTCATGAATCAGCTCGATATGGACAGCGTTAGCGTTAATACTGATATTATATTCAGCACGTTTAACAGGCCATCGCGGATGTGCGACCAATTCAATGACAGCAAACTGTCTGCTTATAGATTTAGTCACGGAAAACATTCGACTAACTTTTATTTGAAGTGTGGTCTTATATGTGAGTGAATTATATATTCAATTTTATTATTTGTTTAGCGAAATTAGTTATTAAACTAAATAAATTTATTTTAAATAAAATTTTAATATAAAATTCAATTATCTCATTGCAAGTAAACAAAATTAAAATTGATTTTTAAAAAAAAACTAATTCTGTTTATTAATTAATGCCAAAATTGTTTAGTGCTTAATGAAAACAAGATTATTAGATAAATATCTAACTTGAAAATAAAGAAATGAGCATAAATAACCTTCAGATATGAGTTTATTTCTTTTAAATTAATTCATTATAAATTGTTTGCTGTTTAACTAATATCAACATATTATTATATCAATATTAGATATTGTGAATATAATGGTTAGTTTGATCAAACTTTTAATTCTTTTTAAATGCAATTTAAACAAATCACTATTCATAACGAATATGGTTATATGTTCTGATAATTTTGAAAATCATATTTTTATTTATGTATACTATTAATTGCGCAAACAGGCAGACATTAGTTCGATAAAGTAGTCCAAACTTTATAAAAAAAAATTAAAAGTGTTTATTTTAATAGATACCATTTTATAATATTCAGAAATTATATTAGTTTGCATAAAATGTAATTATCTTAAGAATTAAAATTAGTCAAAATTTGAATGCCATATATTAAATAATTTGCATTACAATTTATTTTACAGAGTTCAATAGAGTTTTAAATTGTCAAAGAAGAGACATTATTCTTAAAGATACATAAATCCGTAAATTATTGAGCGCTTAAAAAATCCGCGAATACTAATAACGTTATAATGTTAAAATCAGCTCATTTGGATGTTCATTCTTGTTAAGCTATTGATAACATAAAACAATAGTAAACTAAACAAAACAAAATAATATTATTCATTAATTCATGAATAACTTTAATATATTTAAGATAAATTATAATTAAATTTGAGTCTATGAAGTTAATTATAAATGACAATAGAAGTTATTTATAAACAGAAATTAGATTATAATTTAAATATACCGAATATTTTAAATCTATAATTAGTTCTAACGATAATTATAAATCTTTTTGATAAATTTTTATCTTTATTTTTATTTATCTTTATTACAATATTTGTTTGTATATTAATTTAAAGCATGCAATACCAACGTTATAACTTTGACGCTAAACTTTTAAAATGTAAATTCATTATTTGTTGTTAATTATAGTATTTTGCATGGGAAGCATTATACATCAGGTGGTGATCCTCTCCAAACAAGTTCACTACTTTACCACAGACACAACAGAGTGCCATAACATGTTCCGTTTAATATTTTATCTCATTCGCTGTCTTTCATCGTTTTATCAACTTTTCATTGCCTTCAAATATTCAAACGTAATCAAATATTATTTTAATTTTAAATTTAATTAAATATTCATAAACTATTATTTAAATCCTTTAATTTTTTGAGAAAATAAATATAAATTTAAAAATCTTAAATTATATTAACTTTTTTTTAACTCGTAATGTATTTATAGCTACTAATAAATCGCTACAAAACGATAGCCAGATTTGCTTTAATGCATTTGGTGGGCACATCCATATGCTTCTGGTTCAGCACAATCATTGAGGAGACCATCGAAGACTACGTTCTCAAAGTTGAACACTCAATAAACAGCACATTTAATTATAGCTCAATCGGCGACGAAACTCCGCTCAAATCAGTGATTGTGTATCATCTGTACTGCTCTGAGAATGCTTTAGTCAATACGGATTCAATGGAAGCGTTACCATATTTATATCCATTTTCGATTGAGTATAACATTATATTGGCGTCGATTTGGTATATAATCTGGACTAATGTTGGTTAGAAATGCTTAAATAAGTAGTTTAAATAAGTAGTGTATTATTTGATGTTTAATTCATATATGATTATTATATGTTAGGCATAAATGATATGAGCTCTCAATCGCATCTCATTCAGCCAATCATGCAAGAGAACTCATTAGGAGAGTACGAAGTTAATTATAAGACCGCAAACATGGTTCACGTCGACTGTCACGCCAGCAATTTGGGCCTATTTAGTGGATTGGCCACCCTATTGGTCACGTTGGCCACTATGGTCTTATTCTTCTCCACGATAAATCAATCGAAATATCAGGAAATTGGTGTTGGAATATATAACGCACAGATATCTATGCTTATATTGTTGGGCGTTATTGTTATACCCCTAACTTACCGTAAAATTGTTCAGCTAAACATAAGCAATCATCAAATATCTTCAAATTCTTCGACATCCATGAATGACTTCTTGTTATTACTTCCACTTCCTTTCTATATCGTTCATTATGTGCTGTCAATCATAGCCGATGCCCAGAGTCTATCATTTCAAAATGTTTATTTAATAACCTTTCATTTTTTCAATTTATTGCAAATTTCAATGCAAACGTTGTTAATAATCGACGGCACGAAGCGATGTGCGAACAGTAAATTATTGCGTTTTATCAAACCTGGTCGTGGTTTGATTACGTTTCTATTAATTCTCAACATAACTCTGTGGATAATAAACACTTTCGAGAGAAAGTCTGTGGACAGGTATCACAATATGCAGTATTTTTACGGCAAATTCAATTGGATGGTCATCACACACACCACACTACCATTGATGCTCTTCTATCGCTTCCATAGCTCGGTCTGTCTCAGCGATATCTGGAAACACGCCTATGAAAAGGATGAAAAAACTTGCAAAAGAAAATCTAAATCTCTTGATTGTAATGATTATATTGATAAATTAAATATTTAGTTAATACAATTCCCTTATACATGTATAAATCAATATCTGTTATTTTTTTGTGGGTTTTAAAAATAAGATGCTAATAATTTTTCATTTTTATATGCATAACTAATTCATATAATTCAAAATGTGGATCATTCATAAATGTTTGTCAGTGTTTTGATAGTCATATAATTTTCTTAATTCACCTTTTTTTAATGGTGTACAAGATTTTTCAATATTTTATAAAATCTTCTAAAAGAAAAGTTTGATTACTTAAAATATAATTAGTGTGTGATATTTATTAGATTGTCAATCATAATTAGAGAAGAAAAATTAAACGCATTATCACGATTTTACGCTTTTAAATATTTATTTATATGTTCATGTATTTTTGCTTAATCTATTCATTTACTTATATACCGAATTCATGTATTGGGTATTTAAGAAATTAGTTGCTTTAATAAAAAGAAAAAATAAAGTAATTACAAAATAATTATAGGCCTTTATAGGTTTTTTACGCCTTTTAAAAAAGCTTAATTAAGTTGAATTTTTATAATTTTATATTTTTTATAAAAATAAATAAAATTAATCTGTTATAACTTGTATACTTTTCGTTAGATAAATGCCTGCTAATTTTTGCTAAATGAGTTTATTTGCATTATTGTTGAAATCTACTTAAGCTATAGTTCTCGGTATAATTTAAATTTATATTTAGAAAAACAAATATAATCTAAATTAAATCACATTTTAATTTAGTCATTAACGGTATTAATTTCTTGATAGTCCAATATTATGCTTTTAAACAAATGTATTTCACAAAAATATATGTGACATTCAATTGATATTTTGTATATAAGGAATCATTATTAAAGAAATAGTGGATAAAACTTGACATTTATTTTGTTATTTATTGCATAATACTATATGATAAGTTACAATTGGTATGATATGGTAAAATTTTACTGAAAGTCAAAATTATGCCGCGTAATGCTTTTATAATAGTTTCGATTTTACTAATTGCTGTTTGCAGAGAATGGCTTAAGTGTTAAGAAAACAAGTTAAAAGTAAATATTTATATTTTAATTTAGGCATAATTTTAATGATTTAAAATTTTAATATCAAATAAAAAAATTAAGATTAAGTTGAGAGTTAAGAAAAAGTTGTGATTAAATTACTAAAATACAATGGATGACGATTCGGTTTTTGTGAGTGAGGACGAAGAGAGAAGAGAAGATAATGGTAACAAGCTATCAGCTCACGTCGCTCATCGTCCTCGTCAGCATCCTTTCAATAGTGATAACTCATTTAACTCAAATCGAGCCGCCTTTAAATCGGTTTCAGTATCGTCTTATGTTAAAAAATGTACGTTTAAGTAAATTAAACTTTCTATTCTTATGTGTGGGTTTTAGAAATTATTATTATTATTGTTATATTGATTTAAGGAATTATTATATTCATGATTAATAGCGTCTCTTTACTGGATTATAAAATTTTATTTCGCGATTTTAGCATTAAATTTAAAATTATATTTGTAATAACAATCAAAGTTTGATGAGCTCAATATGATGAGCATTTATAAACATAAATATATTTTAAGGTTCCCCAAACCCTTTGGACCATAAATTTGTGTAATATTGCAAAAAACAAATCAGTTAAGATAATTTAAGATTTAATTTTAATAATTGATTGCCAAAATAAATGCAAATATCAATTTTTACAAAAATTTATGCATTCTTGCAAGAAAATCTAAAAACAATCTTTTTTTGTGGAACAATTCAAATTGATTTGCCATTCTAATCAAAATTTACTGATCCATTAGACCCTTCAAATGATTTGCTTAAAAAATCCGACTGTGAAAATCTCTCCATCGGTGGATGCAATAGCCTTATGAGCGGAATAACCGATAACAAACAGGCGCTGAGACTAATACAAGTTAAATTTATGTCCATAATGTATGCGCTATTTTTGGTGGTAATCGGAGGCGTGATCACCATTACGGGAACCGATAACCCAATCAACCAAATCGATCATATTTTCGAAATTATCATCACATCGGTTGGTGTGGTGTGGATGGCGTTCTTTCATTGGGACATTCAAAAGTACAAGAAGTGGACCATTCAATATCTGCGACCCACGTGTCAGTTGAAATTGGACAGCGTTTCGATGGCCTCCAATTTCGACGAAGTCAGTAATCTTAGCATCAATACAGCCGTCATATTCAACACATTCAACCAACCAAAAGACGAAACTGATTGCGCCGATCGACAGTTCTTTCTGTCTTCATATCGGTTCAGTCACGGCAAGCATTCCGGAAATTTTTATCTCAAGTGCGGAATGATAAGTATGTAACGATCTGTAAGCGTATTGTTTGAAATTATTGTTGTGCTCCCAATTGAATAGTATTCTGTATGGGAAGTATCATACATCAGGGCGTTATTATTGCCAAACAAATTCATTTCTTTCTGTCCGGAAATATGCGCTGCTTTTTCACCATAAGATTGCTGTTCTTTCTTATTCGATGTGTTTCGTGTTTCTACCAGTTGTACATTGTTTTTAAATATTCAAATGTAAGCTTAAATATGAAAACACAATTTTTAAAAATAACAAATAAATAAAACAAAATATTTTAGATTCTTATAAATCGCTACAAAACGTTAGCGCGATTTGCTTTAATGCATTTGGTGGGCACTTCTATATGCTTCTGGTTCAGCACAATCATTGAGGAGACAACTGAAGATTATGTGTTTAAAGTGGAATCAATGAACGGCACGTATAATTACAGCGTTATCGCCGAAGAAGCTGTGTTCAAGTACGCGGTCTCGCACCACATGTACTGCTCCGAGAAAGCTATAGTGAACACCGATTCCATGGAAGCGCTGCCCTATTTGTACCCGTTTTCAATTGAGTACAATATCATTCTCGCGTCAGTTTGGTATAAAATTTGGACTAATATCGGTATTTTAAACATTTTTTATTTTATATTAAAAAACAAATTTTATTTCGATATTGAAAACTAATATTCAATATCTTTTGCGAAAAAATAAATATTTATAATTAGTTAATTTAATTTAAAAATATTAGTGCAATAAACTCAAAAAAATCTATAAAATAGTATGAATTAAATATAAATGAAATAATCATTGCTTCTCAAGTATTCTTAATGATTAACGTAAAGTCGGATATAGCTTAAGATAATAATAATAATAAAGAATAAAGCTCGAGCTCAAGCTCTAATTGAGAGCATGCCCTCATTCCTAGGAATTCTTATAAAAAACAGCCAAATATAACCATTAGAACCAATTTATATAATGCATCGTCTGTTGTTTAGTTAAGGCTCGGTATTGTTGTGAATGGGATATAATACTACACTGCATTCACAACAATACCGAGCCTTAACTAAACAATCCCTTAATGCATCTTTTCTTAAGCGAAATAGTATATCTGGTTTGTATTATCTGTAACTTATTAATATTTTTTTTGTAATTATCTTAAATTACTATTAAGTGAAATATTCCTATATAACTGCAGTAATTTCATAACTACAGAGACGTTCATTTTTAGGCAAACATGATGTCAGCTCTGACTCTCACCACATCCGGAAGGAAGTGAGCGAAAATGCTTACGGAGTAATTGAGATCAACTACAAGAGCGCCAATTCGATAAGTGCCGACTGTCACGCCAGCAATTTGGGGCTATTCGTTGGACTCTTTACACTTCTCATCACATTCTCAACTATGGTTATATTCTTCGCCACAATGAAACAATTTGAATACAAAGAAATAGGAGTCAGCATATACTCGATTCAAATTGGATTTTTATTATCGCTGAGTGTCGGCACAATACCATTCGCCTACAAAAAGATTCGCCAGTTAGACATTATTTGCGCGCATCACATCAAAAACTCTTCCACAGCTATGGACGACTTCCTCATTTTGATTCCTCTACCATTTTTTATTGTATTTTATTTGCTGTCAATCAGCGCCCAAATCCAAATAATGACATTGAATAGTTTCATACTAATCTTCATACGCGTTTTGGGTCTCATCCACATCTCTATACAAACTCCGTTCATCGTTGACGCCACTCGTCGGTGCGCTAACACTAAACGCTTGCGATTCACTAAACCGGGACGAGGTTTGGTTATGATTCTTATACTTCTTAATATAACACTTTGGATATTATACACGTTTGAGAGGAAATCTGTGGACAAGTATCACAATATGCAGAACTATTACGGAAAGTTTATTTGGATGGTTATCACTCACACCACTATTCCTTTGATGCTATTTTATTACTTTCATTGTTCTGTTTGTCTCACTGATATCTGGAAACACGGCTACGAAAAGGACGAAAGCATTTAAAATGATTTTATAAATGTTATTATAATTTTATTTTGAAAATTCTGTAATAGAATAGATATCAAACTTATAATAATTATAAGTTTGATAATATAATATAATGATTTTAATCATAACATAAATTAAAAATTTAAAAATAATTATTAATGGATCATTTATGGAATTTGTAAGATGATAACTAATTAATTATGAATATTGCGAAATTAATATTATGTTACATATTTCGAAAGAGCATGAAATTTCATAATTTATTATTTTAAAAAAATTAGAGACTTTAATAAAAATATTTCTCTATTCTTATTCTTATTAAATTACTCTTTACACACATAACCACATGTTTTTATTAACAGTAATAATTCTTTTATACGATCCATAATAATATGAAATTTCCTTTATAAGACATTATTTTATGTGAAAACTAAGTTTGTTTGCTCTTATCTATTAAAATGGGAAATTGTTTACCAATTCTAGTTATTTAAGTGAAAATTCAATAAAAACTGTCTAATGATGAGAGTAAGTGATACGCTTTAATATCCATAGATATTGTATAATCCAATGACTATCCTGTAATCATTTTAGAGTAAAAGTACATTATATTTATTTAAAATTTGTTTTAATAATATAGATTACTCTATATGATGATAGCCTCTTGTATTACAAATAACTACTGATAAATCTTGATTACTTATTTATCTTCTTAGGCATAATAGTCAGCTATTGAATTGAATTGAATTGATATCTGGCCATTTTCTTGCAGGTATTCATTTAAATGTTAAGAAATGCAGAAATGCATAAATTAACAAACAATTCAATTTTGATTGTTTAATTAAATTTAAAACCAATAGTTTGTTTAATAAACAAGATTGAACACTATTATGAGCTTATTTTAACATTATTTTTATTATTCGTGGGTTAGTTTAAGCGCTCACTACGTTCGCGCTTAATTTTTGTATTTTATCTCAACAATACTTAAAATTTATTTTTACAACAAGTTTCGCGTTGTAAATAAAGAAATTGGGACAATTTAAAACTCTATTTAAATGACCTTAAATTTGGCACACTTAAGGTTTCTTCCCTTCATCGGGAGGAATTAAATTTCTATTCTAATAATCTTGAATTTTTATTTTAAACATCTGTATACTTATAGATAATTTTTACATCGCAAAGGCTATATTTTTAAGCAAAGAAATTTAATGAATTTTATGTTATGTTTTTTTTTATTTTCATCCAAATTTACTTAAAGAATATTCTCTTTAAAGGTTAAATAAATTATTTAAAAATTTAAAAATATTAATATTTTTTTTTACATAAGATTTTTAAATAATTCTTCAATTTTGTATTTTAAATTGATATAAATTCATTACATTATTAATAAAATTTTCAGTAAAACACATATCAATATAAACATAGACATGCAAATATAGTAATGATTCATGAATATATATTCATCTATTAATTATGAAATTTTCTATAGGTTTTTAATTTTATATGAATTTTTAAATTTGCAAAGAATGCAAATTTAAAAGAGGTATAAGTTTTTAAAAACTTGCAGATTTCAATTTCATACATAATATCAGATATAAATCACTTGTATTATCACAAATCCAACTCAATAATGTTTTAAATATTGATAGTATGATTTCAAAATAATAGTTATGATATACATCCACAGTTTATAATAGATAAAATAATGTAAGCCATAATAAAAAAATGAGCGCTTGGTTGCAAAACTATGCCAATCGTTTCCATAGCTAATGAATTTCAATGTCATGCTCATTACTTTCCTTACAAGAGTACGTTTACTCTATTCATTTCGAAAGTCTATATAAATACCAAAAATGAGTCCACAAAGTATTTACATAAAACCGAAGTCAATTTAGTTGAATCTAATATAAATACCAGAATTAAATAATGCCAAAAATAAGAAAATCAGTAAAACATAATATTCGCGTTAAACAATCATTTAGTCGACGTGATAAAACTGTAATTTGTGTTTCAGAGTATACTCTCGGCAATAGAAAAAAATATCCAACAGTGAAAGTTTTGCGTGAGTTATGTCACATGCAAACTATTTTAATTGTAAAGTATAAATAAAATTTTAAATAAGTTCTTACTTTAGATCCTAAGCTGAAAGAAAGAAGAGATATAGAAAGCGCGGATGAATTAACAAATAAAGATTATTATGGAAATATTGAATTTCCAATCTGTAACGCGTTTCGACAAGTGTTGGTTAAGTTTATATCACTCATGTATGCAATATTCTTAATAATTATCGGCTCGATTGTCACCATATCTGGTATTGACAAACCGAACAATCAATACGAACGAATATATAACCTCATCATAACCATCATTGGCATAGCGTGGATGACTTTCTTCCATTGGGATATTCAAAACTACAAAAAATGGTCGACTAAGTATATGAAACCTGTGCGCAAATTGCAGATCAGAGCCAAAACAAGCACTCAGTCTGGGGTGAAATTTAGCTCTGAAGTGGTGTCCGATGCGTGTCCTGATATTCAGCTCGATTGCGACGACAATGAAAAAAGCGAAAGTGAAAACACTCGCAACTTTTTATCGGCGTATCTGTTTTGTCGCGGCAAAAATTCGGGCAACTTTTATCTCAAATGCGGAATGATTTGTAAGTTTAAATTCAAAATTATTATAATTAACTTGATTTGGATTTTTATAAACCAAACTGAGTCTATTTATGAGACTAATAGAATAATGAATTTTTAATTTATTAATTGTGAGTTTAAATATTTTAAATAATTTTACAATTATTGATGAGTATTCGTATTTATAGTAACTGAAAGTGAAAATATAAAGGTTTGAAATTAATTCCTATGTTTATCATAAGTACCTATTGATGGGATAAAAGTGTTGTGTAATATTAGACATGTAGTGATTTTATGAAGCATTATTTATTGTTTAATTATAAAAAAGTTTCATAAATGTTTGCAACGATCCCTTTGTACGACTTTTATTCCATAGATATAAGGACTCATAGCTTACTTTTTAATAGACAGAATAAAAGCCAGCATTAAGTAAAGAAAAAATAATATATATTGCGTAATCTTGATTTATATTGCATGCAATAAAAATCGATGCCACAACAAATATCGAGATTACTTCGATTTGTATTGTGTGCAATAAAAATTGAAAATTACAAGTTTAATCAGTAATAAGTTTTTATTTGACTTACAATAAAATTTTGTATTTTAATTATAAATTAATTATAAAAACATTAGTCATTCCATAATTCAATAGTATTTTGACAAATGACTTGTTCGGCGATGTCCGAGAGTGTTGGCCAACACTTTCGGTGAAGTCCGCGAGTGTTTATAACTATCACAAAACTATACTATAAATTGATTGCATTCGATAGAAATTACTTTAAATATAACTAAATTAATGGTTTTTAATGTTGACCAATACCTGCTGTCCGCGGACTCCAAACTCATTCAGACATCATTATAAGTCATTTTTATAAATAAACAAATTTATTCGTAAAATGGGAACCAACAGAAAATAAAAATTTTATATTTTCCCGCCATCACTATCTGCTAACTGTATGCTTAAATATACTAAAATGTTCCCAAATTATTGGAAAAAGTTTCATATGATATCTCTTATGATTTTCGGGGAAAAAATTATTTTCGAAAAAAGTGAGGAGATTGAGAGTCGATTTTTTTTTTGGCTCACAAGTTCCCAAAAAATGGGATCGGTTTACGGAACTTTCCATGCGATGCATTCCCATTACCGATCCTTACGTGTATCTCGTATTCAGTTGGTTTAAAACTGATCCTGTCTTTACTTTTGATAGTCGCCATAGACAAGCAATAAAAATCAGGTGCCTATTAGTTTGTCATGCAATAAAAATCGAGATTTGGCTTCGCTGGACTATTAGGTCCAAAATCGATTTTTATTGCACATAATATAAAGAGATTATAGAGTACATTACATAATACACATGAATCATAAAATGGATAAAGTTTGAAATTCAATTTTTGTGAAGACATTTTTATTTATTTTCACGCTTCAATTTTTTTCATTTTAAATTAAATATATTGTAGAATCGAGTCAATGTAAACGTACAATAATTGTAAAATCTATCAAAATATTAAAGTCACCGACAACTAAATCAATATAATCGCAACACTAGTCTAATGCGGAAGCAAAGAGATTCCTACTTCTAATGCGTACTCAAAATAATTGAATAATGTTTTAAGTGTTTTGAACGAGAGTTAGCTTTTGCATAACCATTTCCCAAATAATTTAAAAGAAAAGTATTAAATCTTTAGAATATTGAATACAATTATTCTGTTATATTATAAAAGGGCACTTTTGATAAATTGACATAAAGGTTACATTTAAAATAACGTTTAAACTAAATATTAGTTTTCAAACTCATCGTTATTTAAACTAACTTTTAGAAATGTTTTAAAAAAATTTTACTGTCAAAATGTATTAATCCTGAGAATACTGAAAAATAACATCAATTTTATTTACTAAAGTCAACGTAAAAAATCACTAAACATACATTAAGTTTATAACAATTGTCAAATTGAATTTGATAAAAAATAAAATATTAAATAAGACACAGTTATAATACAGTTGATAAGAGAGTATCTCCACTTCTTAGGAGAACTCGATTTGCGAGTTTTAGACTTAACAATTGTAGGGAGACTTTTGATATTTTTTAGGAGAACTCGACTTACAGGTGTACATCATTGACACTGCTTACCAGACTTTCTACATTTCATCGGAGAACATGGATTCAGTTGTTATTATTAATAAACATTTTAATTCTAAATAAAGTTATAAATTTTAATTTAAGTTATATAATTTCTTTTGTTAGACATATAAGTTTCCGTATGTTAACATAATTATTACAATTTTCAGCAGTGATTAGAGCTGATGTTAAGTATTATTATCAGTTTACTATAAACTTGCATTTAGCAACTAATACTGGATGATTTGTCCTATTTGGCCCTCTCCTCCGTCTCCCAAGCAAAGGGTGGGCATTTTAATAACATAAGGAAGTATCCTTAAAAATAAATTACATAAAGGGCTACAGAGGAAAACTAAAGTATTTCCATTAGAAATTAGTATTGTTTTTGAATACGAAAACACCAACAAATATGTTTTTAATATAATTAACTTATTTATTAACTAAATTGACTTATTCTTTAATAAGTTAAAGATGTTTTATTTATTACTTATTTATATAATTTTTTCAACTAAATTATTTCACTGCAAAATCATTAACACTAAGAACAGATGTAATAAACTAATAATGAAATCAATACAAAAGAAAAATGCCGTTTTACTAAATAAATATTAATAATTGATTGCATTTCGATTCAACTCTTAACTTGATGTTTATTATTTTAATTAATTAACTAAATATTTAAAGAGTTGGTCTTTACGTATTTTGCTGTGAAACGACGCAAATTGCATGTTAGAGCTCTGCTTATTAGTTATTATTGAAATCCTAATTATAACAAGCGTCTCACATAACTTAATATACAATAAATTTTCATGCATTTTTGTTCTTATATTTATTAGTTATACTTGAGTTAATTGACCGAATTTTTATTTTGTATATCTAAATTAAGTTAAGGATGTATATCTAAATTAGTAAATATTATATTAGGAAAATATGTTTGCGTTTTTTATGCATTATTTTTAACCGATTATGTCAAATGTCATTCAATTTTGAGTTTCATTTTATTAAAAGATAAATTTAACTAAATTTTGTTTATTATCAATTGTGGATTAAAAGGGGGTTTAAAAGGTATTGGTATAAGGGGTTTAAGGGGTATTGGGTTAAGAGGCCTTCTGTTTAGGGAGTTTAGGGTAGAGGGAGTTATTGGGTTAAGGAGTCTTGGGTTGAGGAAGGTTAAGGGCAGGGATGCAGTATGTCGTTGGACTCAGAATCATGTACTGAAGAAAATGAGATGGGGTTATAGAGGGTGAGGGTTATAGAGGGTTCATGGGGTGATCAACTATTTAAAATGACAGTTTGTTAAGACGGACTGAAAGACTAGTTATCAAAATAATACAGACTATTTGGTATCAATTTAAATATGCAATTTTAAATGCATTTTTTCTGAGATTCTGAGATTACATTAATCCAATATAAGTTTTTAATTTCAAAAGCATGTTAATTCTATGTATCCTAATTTTATGTAGCGTTAAAATTTTGACTAATAAAATAACTAAATATCCACATTTATAAAAATGTAATATCACATATTTTTAAATATAAAATTGCATTTTAAATTATATACTATTTAGTTTTAAATAAGAAATTAACTTATAATTAAAATAAAATAATAGTGTGACAACAAGTCATGCTTTATGTCAAATAAATTTCACTGTATAATAACTTATAAATACTAAACTTGATTTAAATTTAATATTAATAAGTTAATAATGAAAGTTTATTTTGATAATACTCTATTTATTATATTTTATTATATTTATTATTATTTATTAAACTTTATTTTTTATTACTTTATTTTGATAATATTTTAATGTATATTTAATAATAGTTTATTTGACACAACTCAGGGTTCTGTATGGGAACAATCATACATCAAGGCGTTGGAATAGCCAAACAGATTCACTTCTTCACGTCCGGAAATAATCATTGTTTCCACGCGAGTAAACTTTTATATTTCCTAATTTGTTGTGTTTCAAGCTTTTATCAACTTTATATTGTTTTCAAGTACTCAAACGTAAGTTTAATTATTGTAAACATAATTAACTAATTTCTATGCAAATATGATTTCGCATTTGAAAATAGATTTTAATCAATCGCTACAAAACGGTAGCCATATTTGCTTTAATGCATTTGGTGGGCAGTTCGGTGTCGTTCTGGTTCAGCACAATCATCGAGGAGACTGTCGAAGACTATGTACTAAGAGTACAGCTCATGAATGGCACATATAATCACAGCCATATCGATAGCGATGCGTTTTTCAGGAATGCGGTCTCGCATTATATGTACTGCTCTGAGAGAGCATTAGTGAACACCGATTCCATGGAAGCGCTGCCATTTTTGTATCCATTTTCAATCGAGTACAATATCATTCTGGCATCAGTTTGGTATATAATGTGGACTAATATCGGTATTAAATCACAGATTAGAGCACGAGCTTAACATTTTCTAAATAAATAAATTTCTTCGAAAAGGCAAACATGATGTGAGAGCTCAAGCGCTTTACGTCAAACAAGAATTAAACAAAAACGAGTTCGGACTGACGGACATAAACTACAAGAGCGCCAACTCTATTAACGCCGACTGTCACGCCAGCAATTTCGGTCTATTCGTTGGATTGTCCACTTTGTTGATTATTTTTTCAACTATGGTTATATTTTTCGCCACAATCAAACAGAGCGAATACACGCATATAGGCGTTGGCATATATTCGGCGCAAATCGGTTTACTCATAACGCTAAGCGTGATCACCACTCCGCTGGCCTACAACAAGATTCGCCAGTTAGACATCGTGAGCCCCAACAACACCTATCACGCCGCCACCGCTATGGACGACTTTCTCATTTTGATTCCTCTCCCATTTTTTATCGTGTTTTACTTGCTTTCGATAAATGCTGAATTACGCGTCTGGTCGTTGAACAGCATCTATTTGGTAGTAATTCGTATATTATCCTTAATTAGTATCTCAATGCAAACTCCGTTCATCGTTGACGCCACTCGTCGATGCGCTAACACTAAACGCTTGCGATTCACTAAACCGGGACGAGGTTTGGTTATGTTTTTACTTCTCCTTAATATAGCGCTGTGGATATTATACACGTTTGAGAGGAAATCTGTGGACAAGTATCACAATATGCAGAACTATTACGGAAAGTTTATTTGGATGGTTATCACTCACACAACGATGCCATTAATTTTATTTTATTTTTTCCACTGTTCGGTGTGTCTCAGCGAAGTCTGGAAACACGGCTACGAAAAGGATGAGTGCATCTAATAATAAATGTTATGAATTAAATTTTATTAAAAATAAAGTTTATTCCAATTAATTGAAGTTTTAAAAATATCTAAAGTATCTCAATGTGCTGGTCATAGATGGAGATATTGTATAATACATTACGTCTCATAGACTAGAGTTGAACTCACAATTTTGATTCAATCAAATCGTAAATTTATAAATAAAATGGAAATTTTGTTATAAATTAAAATAATTATTCAATTGATTGTAATTTTAAATATTTCTTTAGTTTTTGTCATTATTTAAATTACTTAATATAAGTGTTTGTATGCATATTGGGTATCATTCATATAACAATACAAACTCCTTTCACCATTAAAAACAAATATTTTATATAAAAAAACACAATACAAAATTTAAAGAATATAAACAAATATGACTGAAATTTGAAATATTTGCTAAAAATAATGATTAGGACGAAATGCTCGCCACATAATGGTTGCCATCTCTGGTGAGTCTGACTTCCGATTTAGTGCATCCGTGACGAAGAGAATATTGAGATATTAAATTCAAAATAAATATCAAGTTTAATAATTATCGTTTAATTTCTTAATTAATTCAAAATTACTAAATATTAAATGAAATCCAAAGAAAATTTTTAAAAATATAAACAATTAATTAACAAAAATAAGTAAAAAGTAAACCAAAATTACGCCAAACTTTGTGAGACATTCGTCGCATTCGTGACAATGCGTTCACGCCATTCGTTGGCTGTCTATAGAGATATATCTCTATCTCATCCTTCTGGTGGCGTCGTTCACATATCAGCTCAGATATTAGCTCCGATTTCGCTGTTGTCGGTCATTGTCTGACATGTCGTTCACAGGATTGGGTGGCAGTTGTGGTCAGTCAAGAGATGACCACGACTGTGAACCGCCGTCATTGTCACCGACCACTCATACCATTCGGTCAACTCATTAACCGATACGTCTTGAAATTGATTGGCAAAACAATATCTGTAATTCAATGAAAGAAAAGTGACAAATAATAATTTGTGCATTGTTTCAGATTCTGGTAAATAGAGATGAACTCATTAATGAGAAGATTTCTAAAACATGCATACATTATGGCCACACGCGACGATTGTGCACACGATTGTGTTGTGAATCAATGGGTGGTTAACGCAACACACGCTAACACGTGTTAGCGTTAGTGCGCACACAAATATCGTCGACTGAAGGGAGTCGAGCAGCGCTGCGGTGACGGCAGTGATCGCAGGCATCGGCAGTCGATGGCGAGTCAATCGGCACTGGAGGCGAGACGAGAGGCAGAGAGAGAGAGAGGTGTGGGTCTCGATTGGGCTCGACTGGCGATAGTGTGCGATAGGATCGCGCATCACTGCTCTGCGTTGGGCTCAGTCTCGCAACACATACACACTCTTATACTCATACACGATATACACAATACACACACACAAACACTAATAGACACACACATACACACACTCACACACAAATACTAATAGACACACATTCACTCACTCTCTCCCTATGAAAAAATGTGTGGCCATTACAATGATTTTCGTGTGTCTCCACTCTCATCAGCGAGCGATACGACGAAACACAAGTGATGGCTAACCATGGATAACATGGCACAACACCCATCACTGGATCCGCGAAAGCAAGAGCTTCTCGAGGCGAGGTTTACCGGCCATCAGAGGGTATGCGACACTTTGTTTAGCATTTACTTGTTTCCAACCATACATTTTTATTTTTCTCGCCAAATGTATACTAATATATACCGATATATACGGATATATATGCATATCAAATGTATAGACAAGAGTGGAAAACAGTGCTCAATATTTTCCTCTCTCGCTCTTCAATACGTTTCGATGATATGCTGATTGTGTCAGCGTTTGTCTTCATGTACTTCACTGACACTCGCTCTCTGTCTCGCTCTGTGTTGCTCTGTATTTCTCTCCGCAATTGTCCCCTCTTTTGATGCATTT
Organism: Microtritia minima; assembly: GCA_034699355.1. Lineage (NCBI taxonomy): Eukaryota > Metazoa > Arthropoda > Arachnida > Sarcoptiformes > Euphthiracaridae > Microtritia > Microtritia minima. Next base: position 19,008 of record JAQIYA010000387.1, read on the forward strand.
TTTGCCATAATCTGCATATATGTTGCAAAACCTAATAAGAGCTGCGCTCTTAATTGATGCAAAGCAATGTTGAATTGTTGTGTCCAAGTCTTGCTCTGCCCCTCCATTAATGTCTCTCTCGCTCACTCCTGTCTCTCTCGAGTTGGTCTCTGTTTGTATTGATATTTATTCAGCGATTTCGATGACATTAGTGTTTGGCTCGTATTTGATAGCAATTTCGATACTCTCTACGTCTCTCTCGCTCTTCATAGTTGGTTACGAAGACGCTCTCTCGCTGTCAGCGTCTCTGAAACTCCTCTTTATATGGCTATCAATACTTTATAAATATCTATAATAGTTTTCTTCATTTTGCTCGAAACTCTTTTATTTCCAAATCATATGTTTTTATATGCCTCGATATGTATGCGTGTGTGTGAGTGTGTGTGTCTATGCGTTAGTCTCTTCACTCTCGCTCTCTCTGCGAGTGTATGTGTGAAAATGAAAAACTTATATAAGCTATAAATTCACTGCCATTTTATTTGTGTTGTATTTTTTTTGGTACAATGAATTTGTTTGGTTTTTTTCAATCTAAATATAAATTTTCTAATTGATTAAATTCGTATGACTGGTGGCGTCTGTATTAGCAAATCATTTCTCGCTCACGACAGCCATGAGAGCAATTCAAACACAGATCAACCAAAATGTCTTCAAACTATCTATTAATTTCGCACACAATTCATGGCATTTAATTATTAAAATTGTGTCAACAAATACTAATGAATTAGTAATTTAGTTTGACGTTTGGTTTCTATTTTGACAGTTAAGCGCTCGGCTTTGAGTGGAAAAATTCTCGCAAACTTTTTTGAACCTAAAATGAATTCTGCGACAAATTTTGAAGCGATTCATATTTAGTCACAAACAATATTTACGTGTTTATAAAAAAATTTAATATTAAGGGCCACTTAAACGCGAGACAGATATAATTTAATTTACATTAAAAATCATAATATTCAACAATAATGGCTCTCTTTGTAGAGATTTGTTTTTACGTATTTAATTTTAATGTGCTTTAAGTGCACACAACATAAAGAGCACTTTCGCAAACTATTTACATATCGCTTGTTATGAGAAATAATTTAGAGAGAACAGCATTAATGGAGTTAATTTCGAGTTAAACACTCAATTAAATGTGACACCAGAATCATGTCGTCTAATAAGCGTAAAAGACATAGTGTCCAAACGCTATTAACAAATGTATGCCATTTATATAAATCTCTCGTTAATGAGTCCTTTCCTCAAATCTAAAACAATGTATACAAATGTTTACAAATTAGTAATTGTTTTTTCATTGTTTCGCAGATAATCTTTGGCCAATCGATTCCCGTAATTCAGTCTAATTCCAACTCGTTATCGTTGAATCAGCTGTCGTCGTCAGCGTCGCCGCAAATGATATCAGTGATCGGTAACAATAGCGGCGGTTCGCAGTCGTCGTCCGGACAGCACACGCCTAACCACAACTGCGACTCGAACCTGTCAACGACATCGGTCGGCAGCCATAACAGCGACAAAGACATGTGTGATATAACTACGCCGGAAAAGAGGTGTCCGGCAAATCAAGCCGTTTCCGGATCGCTGTCCGGCGCAGCCGATCGAAAGCGGCGAAAAAAGGTCAACGAAGCGACGCCACCTGAAGAACGAGATAGGGATCGACAGCTAACGAATGGTGTGAACGCAGAGATGTCTGCCAATGTTTTCCGTATTTCTACTTTTATTGTTTATATTTATTTTTTTAATTATATGTTTACTAATAATTAATTAACTGTAATTAGTTTACTGTTTTTTTTAATTTTTTTAAATAATTTTCTTTAGATCGAATTTATTTATTTTGATTAATATATTTACTCAATCAGGTGTTCAGGTTTTTTAATACATATATACATAATTGGGAAGTCATTTTGTGTTTTATGTGTTAACACTTTTTTTTCTCTCTTTAATATTTAGCTACAAAACAGATGCGGAATGAAGGAAATAAGAAAATTAATGACTATTTTAAGGTAAAAAATGGCGATTTATATAAACCATTAATTAGCATAAATCAGGGACGCATTTAATATTTCTTACTGTTTGCCGTTACTGTTTCTCTTTGCATTTCTAACCGGACATAATTTCTAACCAGTGAGACCGTAATTAAATTTGACAATTGAATGTCAAATGCTTTTGTGAGGCAAATTAGTTATCTATTATAGCGTTACTAAATTTAGAGAGTATTACTTGAATAAAAACATTATTCTAAAGCTATTGTTTATATTCTGATACTTTATATGATTTTTTAAATATTAAATAAGTTTTTTTTGTGTTATTATGTCATTAATGTTAGTCTTTTTTAGTGAACGCATAAATTATCGATTATGCTAACGGCAGTCTTAAATTTTGTTGTTGCTCTCTATTGTTTATCAAAAAAGTATGTTATTAATAAAAAACGTGAGATTATTTGTGTAGACATAATTATATTTTGATTTACTATTTTTGTCTATTGAAGCCTTTATTAGATTACAAAATTAGTCAAAATATTATATAATAAATTTATTTTTATAATTTGACGAAAAACGTAATTTCCCACAAAAATAAACACCACCACAGATGACAATTCATTAT